>CAJFCP010024293.1:0-12237 GCA_904066005.1 Synergus itoensis | reverse complement strand
CGGTAATATTGCCCAAAACGGTAATATTACCACTTGAAATATTCCCCCTTGATTTGTTTCCTAAACGGTCGTGACCCATTGGGAAATGTAAACCGCTAACCTCAAACAAACCTTTGATCAGTAATATTACCCAAAACGGTAATATTACAATCGGTAATAATTCCCACTACCCGAACGAAATTGAAACACCCTCGAGTTAATGAACCTTGTCGAGAACTCCTAATTATCTTATAAATAATTATTTCCCATACCTGTTATCAAGACAAAAAATTCTTATCCGAATGAATTCGACCTAATCCGACCAAAGTAAAATCCGAATTTGTTTTTCGAATAAATCCGACACAATCCGATGTAAAAAATTCCTATCCGATTCAATTCGACCCAATCTAAAGTCAAAAAGTAATTCTTATCCGATTTAATCCGATTAAATCTATTATCTAACCTGGTAAATCCTGTCCAATCTGAAGTCAAATAAAAGTTTCTATTCAAATCAATCTTGTCCAAAATTTCTATCCGAATTAATCTGAGTCAATTGAAAATAAAATAATAGATTTCTATCCGATTCAAACCGATCCAGTACGGAATAAAATAAAAAATTTCTATCCTAATTCATCCCATTTTTCTGAGGTTAAAACAAAAAATGGCTATTCTAATTAATCCGTCCCAATCCGAAGTTATATCAGAAATTCCTATCCAAATCAATAGGAGGCAATCCGATGTGTGCCTAAAGATTCTGATCAAAATTAATCTGATTTAATGTGAAGTCAATTAAAGAAATTCCTATCCGAATCATTTCCAGCTAATTCATAGTCAAATGAAAAATTTCTATTCGAATCAATCCCAAACAATCTGAAGTAAAACCCGAAATTTATTTCCGAATCAACCCAACCCCTTCTGAAGCGAAAAAATTCCTATCCTACTGAATCTCATCCAATTCGAAGTCAAAACCAAAATTCCTATCCGAATCAATCTGAGTCAATTGAAAATAAAATAATAGATTCCTATATCCGATTCAAACCGATCCAATACAAAATAAAATAAAAAATTTCTATCCGAATTCACCCCATCAATCTGAGATAAAAGTAAAAAATTCCTATCTGAATAAATCCGAACCAATCCGAAGTCATAACGCAAATTCCTATTCGAATCAAACCGAGGCAATCCGAGATGTGCCTAAGGATTTTGTTTGCAAATAATCCGATCTAATCCGAATTTAATTAAAAAATTCCTATCTGAATCAATTCCAGCTGATTCATAATTAAATGAAAAATTTCTATTCGGATCAATCCCACTCAATCCGAAGTAAAACCCAAAATTAGCTTCAGAATCAATTCAACCCCTTCTGAAGTAAAAAAATTCCTATCCAATTAAATTCCATTCAATCCGAAGTCAAAACCAAAATTTCTTTCCGAATCAATCGGATTCAATATTTTATTCAAATTAATTCAGATTCGTTCGGTTTATTTCAGATACAGACTTCGGAATGATTTGTATTCGTTCGGATAGTATTTATATCCGAAACTTACGTCAGGGTGAGCTTCGGGCGAGTTATTTCATCCGGGGTGTCAAGTTTCGATTTACGAACCTTCAACGTCCCCCAAATTTAATGCCATTTTTACGAGGGAGAATTGTGGACAATGCGAATATTTATAAAAATAGGTTGGCGTTTTTTTCTGACTTTCTATTTCTAGTATGCGCATAATTGCATTCACGAAGTAAATGTCTCCTGAAAACTGAACGTAAGCTTCTTTTTCTTTTTCCGTTATTGGCTTCCCCTTAAAATAATAATTCTTCACATCTTTCGCCAATTGTGAAGCAAGTGAACTTGAATTTAGTTTCAAGTTTCTGGCTAATTCTTCTATAAAATTCTGGTCAAGCTTCTTGAAAAAATCTCCAGGTTCTGAGTTACAACCTTGTAAAGGAAAAAAGTTTACGTAATATATCTCTGGCGAAAGCTTCGGATTGAAATTCATTCCGAATCAATCCAAAATTTTCCGAGTCATTCCGGAATTTGTATCCTAACTAATCATTTTCATTCCAATCTAATCCGAAGGAAGTTTTCAATCCGAATTAATCCGAAGCCCATTCAAAATCAATCCGAATGAATCCGATTTTTTCGGAATCATTCGGATTGATACGTATAGACCGGATTAAAACAGATTGACCGGATTTATTCTGATTGAAAGTTCGGATTAATTCTGATTAATTCGAATTGGCGGATTCATTCGGATTAAAGGTTCGGATTGCTTTTGAATGGGTTTCGGATTAATTCGGATTGAAAGCTTTCTTCGGATTAGATCGGAATGAAACTGTTTGGTTCGGATACCAATTCCGGAATGATTTGGATTGATTCGGAATGAATTTCAATCTGAAGCTTTCGCTAGGGATATTCAATTAGAATTCTATTTTACAGGGCTAGATTGAAAAAAACCTAGGTCCAGGACTTATGGGGAATTTGAAACGATTGATCACTATTAAAAGGTTTTCAAAAAAAAAGCCAAAGGAATTTAAAGGAACTTAAAAGAAGTTAAAGGAATTTTAAATAGTTTTAAAAAATGTAATATGAATTAAGGGAATTGAAAAGCATTCTAAAGAATTGAAGAAAGTCCAAGAGAATCCAAGATAAATAAAGAGAAAAAAATAATTCAAATAAAATCTATTTGAATTATTGTTTGAAAGAGCTAATAAAAACTCTAACAGAATTTAAAAAATGGAAAATTTTCAAAAATAATTCAAAAGAAATGAAAGTAATTCAGAACTGGTCAATAGTATTGAATGAAATAAAAAAAAAATTAAAAAGGATTTAGAGGAATTCAAGTGAAATTAGACTAATTTAAATAATACCTAAAAAATACAATATTTAAAAATTTAAGCGAATCAAAAATAATTGACATGAAGTAATTGAAGTAAAATCTGAAGTACTAAAAAAAAATTATAAAAACTAAATACACTACAACCTCGAAGTAGTCCTTCGCGAAGTAGTCCTGATCCCTCCCGTCCCGCGCGCACCTACTCTAAGATCGAGCGACTGAGGAACTAAGTGGGGGGTAACAACAGGACCGACTCACTTACGGTAATTTCTACAATCTTTTTTTCTGACTGGCAGCGCCCAAAGGGGCGCTCAGTTGGGATGCGTCGGCCCTGCTCGCCTAGCGGAATTTCTCGGAACTGACGTTCGCGAAGAAGTCCTCATAGCAAATAATCAGGACTACTTCGAGGTTGTAGTGTACTGAATTTTTAAAGAATGTAAAGGAATCCAAAATAATTTTTTTAACAAATTTAGCATAAATTGATGTAAATTGGAAAGAATTCAAAATAATTGGAAACCTTCAAAAACAATTCAAAAGAATCCATAGCGACCTCAATAGAATTAACATGTATTGAACATAATTCGAAAGAATTTTAATGAATTCAAAATTCTAATTAATTTACTACAGTTCATTTTAATTTTATAAAATTTTAAGAATTTAAAAAAAGTTAACTAGGTTTCACTAAATATCACTTAATTTTATATAATTTTAAGAATTCAAAAGAGTTCACTGAAATTCTTAAGAGTTAAATTAATTCATTAGAATTTACTAGAATTCAAAAGCATTCAGTGAAATTCGAAAGAATTTACGGAGATTAAATCAAATGAATTCACTGAAAATTAAAAAATTCACTTGAATTCCGAAAAATTCATTATAAATCAAGGGATTCCCGGTCAGTATACTAAAATTTCCTAGAATTCACAAGGATATATAAAAATTTACCAGAATTGACATAGTTTCATAAAATTTTAAGAATGTAAAAGAATTCTTTAAAATTCTTAAGAGGTAAAATTATTTACTACAATTCAGTTCAGTGAAATTCGAAAGAATTCACTGGAAATGAAAGGAATTCAATTAAAATGAAAATAATTCACAATTTCTCTCAATTTTCTTGAAATCGATGAACCAACTCTCATTTTCAAAATTAATATTTTCTTGATAAATTATACCCTCGAGAGATATTATTCCTTCATGGGAGTTGTAGCCTATTATAATAGGCACCTTGATGCCATTTTTTGCCATTTCCTCTAGTGATTTTGGTAAAAATGGATTTGGACTTTTGTCGTCAACAGTTGGGACGAACAAAAATTTCAAGTTCTGTACCTTCTGTAAATGTGAAAAGGACGGAGAACAAGTTTAGTGCATTTAGGGTAGAAACAAAAAAAAAAAAATTATTTTACTCGAAAATACTTACAGCTCCAAAAAGTTTGTTTTGAACCGAAAGAATTTCGTTGGTGGAGAAAGTCTTTAAGAACTTTACAACTTCCTTGGGATCAGTCGACGAATTGCCTAATTCGGTGGCTATTTTCATAGCGTATTCCTTATTTGAAAATTGAAATGCCCAAGGATTATTGGCGACCCCACTTTGAAGAATTGCTTTGTGAAACAAGCCTGAAAAATCAAGAGAAATTGTATCTATCTTGTAGAGATTAATTAATTTTATTTACTTTGCAAAAGATTAGGGAAATTCTATCCGAATAAATCTGAAATTGCTTGAATTGAATAAAAATTTGCTTGCGATTTATTCAATCCAAATTTTTAATCCGGATGAATCTTGTATCAATACGAGTCAACCTGAAATCGATATCGGAGTTAATCTAAAGCAATTACTAAATCTGAATAAATTATCCGGATTTTCAATTGGGACCAACCAAGATTGATCCATCAGAATCAATTCGAATAAATTTGAATCTCTAAACGGACCTCAGATTGGGTCCGATTAGTTCGGATAAGAATTTAGATTTTGACTTCGGACAAAATTTTGTTTTGAATTCGGATTGTCTGGGATTGATTCGGATAGGAATTTTCTATTTTATTGAAATTGGTTCGGATTGAATCGGATAGAAATATTTAGACGAACTACGGATGGGATAGGATTGATTCGAATACAAATTTAGGCTTTAAGTTAGGATTGACTCCGGAAATATTCAGATAGAAATTTTTTATTCGGATTCGACCGAATTTATTCGGAATTTAGGTTTTGACTTTGGATTGGCTTAGATTGAATCGGAAAATAAATTTTTTGTTGAATTCGGATTGTTTGGGATTGATTCGAATAGGAATTTTCTATTTTACTTGAAATTGGCTCAGATTGGTTCGGATAAGAATTTAGGGTTTAACTTAGGATTAACGTCGGCTTATTCCGGATATAAATTTTTTTATTTGTCTTTGGATTCGATCGGATTAAAAAGTTTGAAAGATAAAAAGATTTTTTTTTTATTTAGAATTTAGGTTTTGAATTCCGATTATCTCGGAGTGATTTGGAAAAGAAATTTCGTTTTATATTCGGATTGACTCGGATTAATATTCGGATAGGAATGTTTTATTTTACTTCAGATTGGCTCTGATTGATCGGACAGATATCTTTAAGCGAACTTTGCATCGGATTTATTCGCATAGAATAAATCCGATCGGTTTGGGATTGATTCAAATTGATTGAAGCAAGTTTACAATTCAAATTTTTAATCCGAATGAATCCGAACTAATTCCGACCTTCATTCCGAAAAAATTTTTGAAAATGTTTGCTTGGATTAAAAATCATGTTGCTTCCAATTGATGCGAATTAATAGTTTGGATAGATTCTGATTGAATTCTGAATAAATTCTGATTAAAAGATTGTATAAATTAAGATTCATTGAATCTGAAGCGAATTTTTAATCCAAATGAATCCGAATGTATTAGATCCATTTCGGATTTTCATTCTGAACAAACTTTTGAAAAGTTTGTTTGCATTTAAAATCTGGATGTAATTGAATTGATTTTAATTCATTCTTATTTAATCGAATTAATTCAGATTTATTCCGATTGATTCAAATTGAAAGAATCGAATCCAAGTTTTCATTTAATTCAAACAAGTATTTGAATTTTGGTACGAATTTATTCATATTCATTCGGATTAATACGAATTGAATGAATCCAAAGCAAGTTTTCATTCAATTTAAGCAAGTTTGGATAGAATCGATTCGGATTTGTAAAGATTGTTGCAGATTTCATCAGATGAATTAAATACTTGAGCGAAAGCTTCCGATAGAAGTTAATTCCGAATCAATTGGAATCATTCCGAAATTTGTATCCGAACCAAATAGTTTCATCTCGATCTAATTCGAAATAAGTTTTCAATTCGCATTAATCTGAGGCCCAATCAAAATCAATCCGAACCTTTAATCCGAATGAATTCGGTCAATCCGAACTAATAAAAATTAATCCGAATATTCAATCTAAATAAATTCGGTCAATCCGAATGATTCTGAAAAATTTGGATTCATTCGAAATGACTGAATTTATTTGGATTGGAAGTTCGGGTTAATTCTTATTAGTTCGAATTAATTCCAATTAGTTCGGATTGACCGGATTTATTCGGATTAAAGTTTCGGAATGATTTTGAATGGGCTTCGGATTAATTCGAATTGAAAAATTCCTTCGGATTAGATCGGAATGAATCAGTTTGGTTCGGATACAATTTCCGGAATGATTCGGAAAATTTTGGATTGGTTTGGAATGAATTTCAATCCGAAGTTTTCGCTAGGGTACGAAGCAAGGTTTTATTCCGAACAATATTTGGAAAAAAATTGTTCGGATTGAAGTTCCGGACTAGTTCGGATTGATTGAGTTATCAAAAATTTTTCATTTAGTAAAAATTATTGAAAAAGTTGGTAAGGATTGAAAATTCAAGTTAATTTGAATTCAATCAAATCAAAATTGTAAATAGAACCTTTAGCTAAAGGTGAGATGCATAGATAATGAACCGATGCAGAACCAGCACTTTCTCCAAAAATTGTCACATTGTTTTTATCACCACCGAATTTTTCAATGTTCTCCTGAACCCACTTAAGGGCAAATACTTGATCTTTCAGTCCCTGGTTTCCTGAGCAATTTTCTACGCCCATATTCAGGAATCCTGCATGACAACGAATAAGAAAACATTGATAAATAATTTTCTGAAATAATAAATGAGTATATTTTTAATTTTTTTTACAGTTTAATAATTTTTTTTTTAAATAATTTTTACCAATAATTCCGAGTCTGTAATTCATTGAGACAAAAACAATATCATGTTGTACAATATAGTCTGGTCTGTAGAGATCTATACTCGAGGAACCAAATGTAAAGCCCCCTCCGTGAACCCAAACCATGACTGGTTTCTTTCCTGTTAAATTTTTGGTAATTACATTGAGGTAGAGACAATCGTCGCCACCAATCATTTGCTTATTAAAAGGATCCATTTGTACTGAAATCCCTCCTTCCTTTGATGCGTCTCGAACTCCATCCCAGGACTTTGGTGGTTGTGGATCCTATAAAATGAAGACAATTAGTCAGTCTAAAAAATTCCTATTCGAATCTAATCCGATCTAATTCGTAGTAAAAATATGTACTTAGATATACAAATAAATCTGAACAATTTGAAGTCAAAACCAATATTCTTATCCGAGTCAATCCGACCCAATATGAAGTCGAGGCGAAAATTCGTATCCAGATCAATTCGAACTCATCCGGAGTCTGAAGTCAGAACCAAAATTCCTATCTGAATTAATTCGTGCCACTTCGAAATAAAATCAAAATTCCTATTCGAATCTGTCCGAAAACAACCGAAGTAAAAATCAAAATTTCTATCCGAATCAGTCCGGTTCTATCCAAAGTCAAAACTAAAATTCCTATCCGAATCAATTAGAGTAAATTCAAATTCAAAACCAAAATTTCTATCCAAATTAATCCGAAACCATCCGAAGTAAAAACTAAAATTTCTATCCGAATCATTCCGGTTCAATCGAAATCCAAAACAAAAATTTATATCGGAATCAACCGGATTCAATCTGAGGACGGCCTAAAGATTTCTTTCGGAATCAATCGGATAAATTCCTTATTCAAATTCTATTCGAATCAATTCAACCAAATCCAAAGACAAAAAAAATTCAAACCTGAATAAATTTGAGCTACTTCGAAGTAAAATCAAAATTTCAAAATTCCTATCGGAATCTGTCCGAAACCATCCAAAGTCAATTAAAAAATTCCTATACGAATCAGTACGAGTAAATTCGAATTCAAAACGAAAATCTCTATCCCAATCACTCCGACCAAGTACAAATAAAATTTTTTTTATTTAAATAGATTCTAGGCAATCCGAAATTTTTATCTGAATAATTTCGAAATAATCATACCCAATTGTCAGTACAATAATTCCTATTCGAATTCAAATCCAGAATTCCTATCTAAATCCATCCGAAATCACTTGAATTCAAAACCTTTTCTATTCAAATCAATACGAACTAATTCGAAGAAAAATGAAAATAAAGCTATCCGTATCAATCCCAACCAATCCATCAAATTCAAAGTAAAAAACAATCCTATCCAAATCAATCTGTTCAATGCTGAAATAAAAAGCAAATTTTCTATCCCAATCAATCCGAGCTAATCCAAAGTTAAAACAAAAACTTCTATTCGAACCAATCCGATTCAATCCGAAATCTATACCTAAAGATCCCCATTCAAAAAAATCTGTCCGAAACCATCCGAAGTAAAATCCAAAATTTCTACCCGAATCGGTTCGGTTCGATCCAAAGGCAATACCAAAATTCCCATCTGAATCAATTCAAGCCAATCTGAATTAGAACGAAAATTCCTACCCGAATCAATTCGAAACAATCCAAAATCAAAACCAAAATCTCTATTCAATTCAATCCGATCTAATTCGAAAAAAGATAAAAATATATCTATCCTAATCAATTATAATTAATCCGAATAAATCCGAAGTTAAAACGAAAATTTTTATCTCAGTCAATCCGATCCAATCCGGTGTGAAAATCTAAATTCCTGTCCAATTGAATCCGATTTAATCCTATTATTCCGGTTAGAATGCCTATCTGAATCTTTCGCCAAGGTAAATTAAATGATGTACATAAATGATTACCTTAAATCGAAGTTCGCCTGTTGGAGGTTCAGCATATGGAATTCCATAAAAAGATTTGATTTTGCCAAATTCAGTTTCCAATACGACACCTTTTAAAGCACCTTGATTAATTTTTACTTCAGTTTCACTCATTCTTAACTAGAACTGTAATCCGTGAGTCCTTGCTACTGTAGAATTACTCTGTAATTGCAAAATAGTTATAAAAAAAGTTGCGTCTGGTTGCACCTGATAGTAGCTGACAGTGCACTTGTCATATCTGAAGATTGTTTGTCAGTTTTATTTCGAACTTGTATATCAAACGGTTCTGATAACTGGGTGCAAACTGCACTTAATTAATGACATGACTTGGCGTAATCGTAAATGTTGGTTAGATAACATAGACATATTATATGTTTTTTTATGTGTCACTAAAATATCTTTATTATATTTGTAGAATTATACAAAAAATTTATTAATTCGTATTAATCCGAATGAAGTCGAGGCTACTCTGAAACAACTTTTCTATTCGAATCAATCCAAACAAATTTCTTGATCCGAATAAATCCGAAGCTTAAAAGAAAAAATTTGTTCAACCCGAATCAATCCAAATGAATCAGAAAATCATCCGAAAAATTTGATTCCATTTTTCATTCCGAATTAATACGGAATTTCAATCTAAAAGTATCCAAGTAAACTGTACAATCCGATTTTTTAATCCTAATGAACTTCATCCAAGGGCGGATTAATATAGCCCCGGGCCCCCACATCCAAAGGGCCCCGCGAGCTCGAATAAAAAAATATCATATTGTGCATTTGCATTTTTTCACACACGCAATTTAACTTTGCAGACGCAACCATGAATGAATCAAAATTTATAATTTTAAAAATAAGATAATCAAAACAAGTGCGTTCAGACTGCATTAAGTATATTAAAATATATTGCTGCCAGTCGATGCATGTTTGAGTTCACGGAAAACATAATCGTTGGCGTTTTCCGCGAATCAACTAAACTTTATATTCATAAAATAATCATAGTTTACTGCCCTTAAGGGGGCCCCTTATATTCATTATAACCCCAGGCCCCGTAAATCTTTAATCCGCCCCTGACTTCATCCGAAATTTTTAAATCCGAATCAATCCGAATAAATCCAAGGCTCATCCGAATCAGCTTTTCAAGTAAATCAATCTGATTTTCATTCCGAATGAATCCGCGATTAACCCGAATGGGTCTGAAATTTCTATATGAAGGAATTCGAGGTTCATCCGAAAATTTTTTTAATTCGTCTCAATCGGAACTTTCAAAGGTTAAACTGAACCAACTTTTCAATCCGAATTAATCGGAACTTTCAGTTCAAATGAACTCGAAGCTCATACAATTTTTTTTTAATCCGTGTCAATCCGAAAGAATTCAAGGGTTATCTGATCTAACCTTTTCATCAGAATGAATTCCAGGCTAATCCAGAACAACTTTTTAATCCGCATCAATCCGAACTTTCAATCAATGCGGATAGGTTCGGATTGATTCGAATAGGAGTTTCAGTTATTGTTTTGGATTTATTTTAATTGATTCAAATTAAAGTTTTAGTTTGCTTTCGGATTGGGTCGGACTGGTAGAATAAGAATTATTGTTTTAACTTCGAATTGGCTTAAATTGATTCGTATAGGGACTTTTTAGACCTCATATTGATTCTCATACCAATTTTAGTTTCGATTTCGCATTAATTCGAATAAGAACTTTAGTATTTATTTCGAATTGGATTGAATTGATTCAGATAGGAATTTTGGTATTGACTTCGGATTAAATCTGTTTGATTCAGAAGAAGTTTTGTTGTGATTTCGGAGTGGGTCGGATTGGGTTCGGATTGGATAAGAATTTTGGTATTGACTTCTGATTGACTCAAATTAATTAGGATAGGAATTTTTTATTGGACGTCAGAATGATTCAGATAGAAATTTTAGTTAAGATTTCGTATTGGATCGGATTGATTCGGATAGGAACTATTTTTTTGATTTAGAATTGGATTGGTTCGATTGGGGATGTTTTATGTGAATTAGGATTAGGTCCGATTGATTCGAATAGGAATTTTTCATTTGACTTCTGATTAGATTGGATTGATTCGGATAATAAATACACATTTTTTTACATTGATTAAAAAAATCATTCCATTTAGTCAATCTCATCATTTTGTAGCTCGTAGACATAAATAAATTGTTTAAACAATCTTTCTCGCTATTCTGAAACTTAAATAACCGTTTGTTTTTTTTAAATGGCATCGAAATAAATATATTAAGATAATAGTTTTAATTCCTTCTCTGCCTGCTGTAATTCTCTGTTTAAAATTGTTCATAATTTTATTTTTCTCAACCGAATGAGACTAAACAAATTTTTTTAATTTTTAAGAAATAAAAAATAACTCTCATAATGGAAAATACATCTTTTCTACCAGAGAGCAAACTTTAAAAATTCAAATTTTTTTTATATCCGATTGATTCAGATAGCAATTTTAGTTTCGATACTATATTTTATCGGATTGATTCGGATAAGAATTTTAGTTTTTATTTCTGTTTAAATCTGATTGATTCAGAAGAAGTTTTGGTGTGATTTCGGATTGAATCGGTTTGGTATGAATAAGAATTGTAGTTTTAACTTCGGATTGGCTCAAATTGATTCGGATATGAATTTTTTTTAGATCTCGGATGCATTGACAAACACTTTGAAAAACTTATCACTTTTTACCACGTTTTAATAATAACACTTTTCATGGGAATTTAAAGTTAAGTATAAATTTAAAGAATCAATTTAAAGTAGTAAAGATCAGAAGAAAAAATGAACTATAAACCTTAAATTTCAGCGAAGTTTGTTTGAAACTGAATGCCTTTAAAGCTCTAGAGATTCATTTAACTATTAATACCACGACTTAACTTGCAAGAAGAGAGGGGATAAATAGTTATACAAGCGCCTAGTATGTATAAGTGGAAAATGCATCTCTCTCTATATATATACATATATGGGGCATTATTCCTCAAGTGTACCACCCTCAGAATTTGACTTCGTCTGATCGAACTCAAATTTGGGTAAAGTATAGTCCTACTAGGTACAACTTCAGAGGAAAAAGATTTTTTCGATTGGATAAAAATTGACCGTGATAGGGGAGGGGGAATTTTTCGAATTTTTTCGATTTTGTGCTGTTTCGTGCTATTTCGAAGGTACTAATCTCCTTTCCTATGGAATATACAAAATTTTGTCTCACATGTTTTTGATAGCTTTTTTCCTGGTCTATCGAATGGTTATAACCATTTTTAAAAAAATTGAAAATTTGACCG
>CAJFCP010024291.1:7202-22121 GCA_904066005.1 Synergus itoensis | reverse complement strand
AAAAAAAAATCACGAAGATTGTTGAAATGTGAATAAAAATGATGTACATATTATAAATTATTTTATTTCAATAGTTTATTAGAAAAACAAAATTAAAAACATGAAATTAGAATAGACATTAGAGCAATAAAGAGCTTAGGACAAATCGTAGTGGGAAATTCCAGAAAATATTGTGGGGAAGAAATAGTATTATTCGAGAAAATCTTAAATAATTTTGCGGTATAAATTATTTTAAAATTTACTTCGATCTATATTAAATAATATCATTATATAAATTTTTACATTCTAATCAGAGAATGTATTAGTTTTGTGTAAAATTTGACCCCCCCATTTTTTGTCAAATGTCCATGTTTTGTGACCCTGAACCATTGCATATCTGAAATTGTCGTGGAAACTACCACTAGGTATATATATACAAAAGTAGTAAAATAAGTACATTTTTTTTGGTAACAGAATTGAATGAATCCAGAACAATTTTTTTCTTTCAGGGTGAGAAGATTCAGACCATCTTGAAAGCGGCTAATGTCGATATTGAACCTTATTGGCCAGGTCTGTTCGCCAAGGCTCTGGAAGGAGTCAACGTCAAGGATCTGATCACCAACATCGGATCCGGCGTTGGAGCAGCTCCAGCTGCTGGTGGTATGTTCAGAATCTTTCAATTTCATATAAATAATGCAAAAATACTGCTCTCAATTTATATTCAATCCTCCATTCATCCACCAGCCTGGTTAATTTAAATTTTACCAGTACGGTCAGCATGAGAGGAAATATAAAATGAAAAATTAAGCCTTATGGGTTTCCTCGATAACATAGATTGAGTCCTCGGCTTTTTTAGCAACACATTTTTCATTTATGTCTATCATGGTAAAGAGATATTCAATTTACACTCGAAGTTCCCAATAGTAAAGAAATCCAAACCAGATCCGTTCCCAATAGTAAAGAAATTACTTTTCTCTATAGTCACATCAATTGCGCATGCGTATTGCATATCAAATACTATTTTTTGTATTTTAAATTGCGCGCGAATAGCAGCCAATCAAATGCCGAACGCAACGCATGTGCAGTAGTATCAAGTGCTTATCGCGAATTACGCTCATTACTATTGAGAACAGAATTCCTTTACTATTGGGAACACTTTACTATTGGGAACCTCGAGTGTATTAAAAAAATTTCTTGAATTAAAGTTGTACATATGTATATTATTGTTAACAGCGGTCGCTGCTGCAGCTCCAGCAAGTGCCGACGCAGCTCCTGCCAAGGAGAAGAAGAAGGAAGCAGAACCAGAAGAAGAATCTGACGATGACATGGGCTTTGGTACGAAAAAATATTCTTAAATCAGAGTTACATTGAAAAGGAAACCAGAAAAATTCTATGATTATTTTAGCATGTATTAGCTACTGAAGTCATCTTATGAAGACAATTTTATTAATGAGAATTTAATTTTTATACGTTTTTATCTAAAAGAAAATAAGGTTTATTTTTTGACGAGATTCTTGTTTTTCTTTGTTGCAGGTCTCTTCGACTAAATTCCAGGATCGTCATTCAAGGTCCATAATTTTTCTATTGTACATTTGTATGACATGGTGAAATTTTAATAAAAAAAAAAAAGATCACGACAAAAAACATCTACAGTGTGAATTTATCTTCCGATCCAATTAGTTCTGAAGAAATCTTTGTACATTTCCATTTACCGCAGAATTCCTAAAAATCATTGAAATTTCTTTCTTTGTGAGTTGAAAGTATCTTCCCTGTTGGAAGTAAAAAGATAGAAAAGGATAGAGATTTTCTATCCCTCCCAACTGTACACTTTGCATCCATAGATTGCAAAAGGGATAGAAAAAGATTGGCGTGGATAGGCGTGGGATAGACGTGGATAGACATGGATAGACGAAGGATACAGAAAGATAGAAAGATGAAGATTCAAAAGAAAAGAGATTATTGTAGAGATAGAAATAGATTGGCATGGATAGGGAAGGATACATTTGGATACATTTTTCCTTTCTATTTCAATCCTGAATATTGAAAAAGATTCAAATAGATAGACTTTCTATCTTTTTACTTCCAACAGGGTTATTCTTTTTATTGAAAATTTCGATTCTCATGCCTCTAAAACCGGTTTGTATACCTTCACTCTGTAGACCACCTTGTTAAAAAATGATAAAAATCGTAGCTGGCTGATATAAAAATATCGTTGCAATGACATTAGCATTAGTGTTTACAAGTACCGCTTTAATTTCAGAGGCACTGGTGATTCAGAACTGAAGCTGAAAGCACGTTCCCCCCGCTATTGGGCCCTATTCCAGGACTGGTAACGATACAGGTATGTTGGGCCCACCTACGCCTATCTTTTATCCTTTACTACAGCCAGGGACCTTCTCTTTCTTTCTGCTGGTGGCGAGTTGCTGTTGCTGTTGCTGCTGGTGCTCCCTTCTCGCATTCGTTCTCCGGTTCAGTTCCCCTACCAACCGGTGTCCAGTTATGTTGCCTGGCGAACATTGTCCATTGCTCACGGGACGCGCTCTTCAAAATATTCCTCCTGGTGTTGTGAAACTCTAGAAAAAAAATTACATCCAAAAACATTAGGTGATTGCGAGTGACTAAACTGAAAAATCAGAATTACTGTAATCGGTTACCAGGTGCAATTCCCACAAGTTCTTAAATTCCAATCACTTGTAGGGTTGAGTCGAATGCCAAAGGATGATGATCCAGTTTGGTTTCGATTTTTCGATCTCTGGATTTTTGTATCGCATTCAATAATAATAACAATATTGTACTGATGAAAGATCGTTATATTGATGCTCTATAAATTCTTCATCTATCTTTCTATATAATCTGTACGATCATCAGATCATCAGGATCATTAGAATCTTTCTATAAACTGTGAAAAAAGCAGTATGTAACTCTTAAAGGTGTGTGTGCTTGAATTGACTGTGGTAAACAGGTATGATCTCTGGACAGGGAATAGAGAAGAGTAGCTGATTGTGAGACGTTCCAGAAGAATGGACTCGATGGTGAGTAAAATACTATCCTCAGAGACTAAGATGATTGCACCTGCCATATTGAAACAGTTATTTAGCCGTTGCAGTCCTCTGGAGCGACCAGAAAGTCAGAAATTATAATCGTTCCCCTACTCTCCTGCTTTCGGCTCGGCGGCGAAGGTATGGTGCTTTCTGGCAGGTGGAATGTGTGATGGGGTCCAGGGGACCCCAAGTCTATAGAGCGACGCTCACTGTGTGGAATGCGAGTGTCTAGAGTAGCTTTAGCCTTTCCCACTACTCTGACCGCATTCAGCATGCATTGAGCACTGCTTAACCATTTTTTTTCAATTATATCTTATAGCTGTAAAGATAGGAGGAATTTATATGAATTCAAAAGCTTCCGATTTTATCTGTACAGGAAGAAGCATCTTGCAGTTGAATCAAGTTAAGGGCGTTGGACCCAAGTGTTAAGCTCAAAATCCCATTCTCCATTTTACTCAACAAAAATTATAGATAAATATTTTTTCGCTCTGTAGCGCTCATCTTTTTTCAAATATAAGACTGCATACAGAGCGAAAAAATATTTAATTTCAATATTTTTTGCGTAAAACGAAGAATTAGGAATCTAACTTAAAAATTGAATATTTTCATTTTACTTAAAAAATATTTGAATTAGATATTTTCTCTCTCTGTACGCGTAATTCTAGTTAAAAATTGATTAATTCTACAGAGGGAAAAAATTTCAAATTAAATATTTGTTGAGTAAAATGAAGAAATTGAATTTTTAGATTAGAACTTGGCTCCAACACTCTTAAATCACTTGATCTACGTTTATAAAAAGTGACTTTCTTCTTGCCTTGATGAAAGCAATCATATATTTAGAAAATATTGCATTGTTTCTCTCGTGAAAATAACAGATAGAAAGTTATGCTACAGAACAATCTATTATGCTTCTTTTTTATCGTAATTCTGACACTAACTAAAGTTAGCGTATTACTAAAAGTTCTTATTTGGGTTTAATTGTTTAATGATGTTGGAGCCAAGTTCTAATCTAAAAATTCGATTTCTTCATTTTACTCAAAAAATATTAAAAATTTGGAATTTTTTCCCTCTGTCGAATTAATCAATTTTTAACTAGACTAGCAATTATGATCCGCGCGCGATTAATTTCTCGTTTTTGAACACCTTTTGCTAGTATACAAAATAATTGAGAAATTTATAATTTTTGAAATATAGAAACTTATAATCCCTTGACTAATTTCAGAAATCTCTATAAGTTTCGTAAAATTCTTTAAAATCCCTTTAATATCCTTCAAAATCCTTAAAATTAATTAATATCCTATAAAATCTCATAAGATCCCTTAAAATTATTTAAAACCTCTGAAATGTCATGAAATCTATTAAAATTCCTGACAATCCAATGGAATTTCGTAAAATCCCTTGTAAGTCCTTAAAAAATAATTTAATATCTCATAAAATATCGTAAAATATCTTACAGGTATTTAAAATTCCATGAAATTCCATAAAATCCCTCGAATCCCTTAAAAGTCTTTTAAATTACTTAATATTCTGTATAATATCTTAAACTCCCTTTAACATCCTTTAAAATCTGGTTAAAGTCCTTTAAATTTCGTAAAATTACTTAATTTTCTTTAAAATTCCATCTCAACCAATCGTTATATCCCTTAAAATTACTTTAAATTACTCAAAATACTATGAAATCTCATTAAAACTCTTACAATTCCTGAAAATCAACTGAAATTTCGTAAAATCCCTCGAGTCCCTTCAAAATCTTTTAAATTACTTAATATCCCATAAAATATCGTAAAATCCCTTAAAATTATTTTAAATCTCATGAAATGTCATGAAATCCATTAAAATTCAGAATCTGGTGAAGTTCCTTTAAATTTTATAAATTCATTTCATATTCCCTGATATTCCATAAAATTCCACATTCTATTGTTATATCCCTTAAAATTACTTAAAATTCTATAAAATCTTATGAAATTCCTTTAAGTTTCGTAAAATCACTTGAGATTCCTTAAAATCTCCCGAAATTCTTAAAAATCCAATTAAATCTCCTAAAACCCTTGAAATCCCAAAAGTCCTTAAAATAACTTAATAACCTATGAAATATCGTAAAATCTCTGAAAATTACTTAAAATTTCTGTGAAATCAATTAATATTTTTAAAATCTCAATAAAATTCGAAAAACCCTTTTAAATTCCTTAACATTATTTAAAGTTCCATGAAACCTCATTAAATCTATTAAAATACCTTAGAATCCAGTGAAATTTTATAAAATTCTTAAAAACCTCTTAAAAGTTTCTCAAATTACTTAAAATTCTACAAAATATATAGTCACATCCCTTAAAATTACTTTATAATCCCATAAAATCTCATAATTCTGATGGTAAATGATCTGTAAATATACAAATACATATACATATAATATATTAAAAATACGAGTATTAAAACATTAAAAATTGATGTAAAAAAACACATGAAAAGTTTACTATAAATAATCTTTTTAATTTCTCGAATAATATTTACTAACCTTAGGTATATATCTTGAAATATTTTTTTGCTTCACTAATAATTTGTTTTTCACATCAAAATAATTATTTTTATTACTTTAAATAATTTTCTATCTTTATATAACCTTTTATTAGTAATCGTTTTGACAACGAAAATAATCTGAAGATAGTTTTCAAATTCGGTATATTCACACCATTCACACATATTCGCGCAGTTTCTAAACCAATCAGGTTTTCGACAACAATGTGTTAGATATATTGGTAACATCTCTTTTTTAAGATAGGAATATTGAATTTTGAAGTTTGATTTTGAATTCTTTGTTTTATCCAAAAAGTATCGAAATTAAATATTTTTTCGTTCGGTATACAATCTTGTATTTGAAAAAAAATTAGAGCTACAGAACGAAAAAATATTCATCTATAATTTTCGTTAAATAAAGTGATGGGAAATAGATTTTTGAGCTTAACACTTGGGTTTTAAAATCCTTTAAAATTCCACGACAAACTTTAAAATTCTTGGAAATCCTTTAAATCTTTCATTAAAAACGTCCCTTAAAATTCGTTAAAATATCTTAAAACTCACAGAAACTTTTCAAAATCCCTTAAAAATTCGCAAAAATCATAAAAATTATGACTCTAAAAATTAAAATCCTTAGAAATTTTATCAAATTCCATCAAATCCTCAAAAATTCTACAAAATCTTTTAAAAATTATATATGTATAGAAATTATCTTAAAATTCCCTGAAACTTCTTAAAATTTTTTAAATTCTACAATAAAATTTAGAGTTCTTTTACATCCCTTAAAATCCATTAAAATTATTAGAAATCTTATTAAATTCTACAAAATCTTTTAAGAAACATAAAAACCTTTTGAATTCTCTCTTAAAATTCTGCGAAATATCCTGAAGTATCTTAAAATTCTACGAAATCTCTTAAAAATCCTAAAAATCTTTAGAAGCGGGATAAATGCAGCGGGAATTGTCCAGGAAATTCGTTGGCAAAATTTAGTAGACTTCCTGTTTATAATTCTTGGAAAACTCTTGAAATTTTATCAAGTTCTTTTAAATTCTAAAAAATACTTCAAATTTTTTTGTAATCCCTCGACTCGAAATCAGTGAAAATCTCTTGACGTCTTTAGAAATTGTTTAAGTCGCATAGAATACGTGGAAATTCTTTACATTTGGAAATTATCTAAAATCTGTTTAATTAACCATAATACCTATATAATATGACCAATATTCCGTAAATATAAAACTGACATAAATGTTAATAAACTGTTACGGTGACAGAGAAAATTAAAATAAAAAGTTTATAATTTATTTTAGTACCTCATTTCTTAATGGTGGTCTGGGAATACTGTGAACACACCTTTTTTCAGAATATAAGAATGTTTCTTTCTATGATCTATATTTAATGTGCAATGAAGTCTATATTGTTCTATTCCAGTAATAATAGCGTCTCTCCTCTTTTGTTTTTTACCGTGAGTACCACCCACCCTAGTGGGAAACGATGTACATATTCATAATTGGGTCATTCGATAATATTTATAAAAAAAATACATCTATAACTTATGCAATTTTTATATAAAAATATTAAAACTTTGTCTTTTGAGCGAATTAACATGAAAATATTTTGCAAATTGTGTTTTCCAAAAAATTCAGTATTTTTTTTTTATATTAGAAACTGAGAAAAATGCAAGAGGGAAAGATATGTTTAATGAAAATGTTTAGGCGTTTGGGTCTCTTCGAGTTCAATAATTAAAAAGTCCAGGTTCTATTCCATTCAGGTTCCTTCTTCTATTCACTATAGTGAACTTCCTGTACACGAAACAGGTTCCTAAAGGCAGAAGGAACGCCGCGTCCGTCGTATACAATCAGAATAATTGTAAGAAATCCGATTTCCTACAGTATTCTTGATTCTTTAGAGAAATATTTCTACATTAGGTATTTATTTCAGATGTAATGAATCTTGAATAAACATTTATATCAAGAAATTATCCTTTCTAAAGATTCTAAACATCATCTATACTGTAAAAAATGTAGAACAGATTAAAAAATTATGGATTATATTACACATAAAATCAATTCAAATGATAATTGATCATTATTGATAACATATTGATAATATCATATTTGCATATGTATATACTACTGTTTATTTATAATACTTTGTCTTCTTTTATGTTTTTCAATAACTGTACAGTGGAACTAATACTAGGATAACTAGAAATATTTAAAACGTGACACAGATTTCTAATCTAGAATTTAACATTCCGGTAATAAAACTTCAGTAAAGCTATAATCGTCTATTCCCCCTCTTCGCCTATCCTCTTTATCTTATTGCAAGTATGTAATTTTGCAAAAAAGAGTTAAGCATTGCGCGACATTAATAAAGTTATTGGAATTCATTACAATACATTAAGCATCATTTCAATCAATGAAATTCATACATTCTACGAAAAAATTGATAATTTTTTAACGAAAGAAGTTTAATGTTAAACAGCAAAAAAATAATTCGTCGATGTATATTCAATGTTCATTGCATTGTAAATTGTACAAATATGTGTTTTATTTTAAAATATAAATTATTTATTTCTCATTTTTTTCTTTATCGCATGTTTTTATCTCTTTTTTTTCTTTATCACTTTCGATTTCCGTTTTTGAAATCAAAAATGTTCTACCGCTGTAATCACATTATAATGAATTTCGACTTTGATCTTTTCTTGTCCTTGTACTTTCACTCAACTATCACAAAACTCATTAGAGGAGTAATTAAAATTTCAGTTTAGTTTATACAAATTATGAATATAATTAATAATATACATTAATTAAAGTCAATTCGTTAAATTCCGAAGAATGACATATTCTCATTGAAATTTTATGCTGAAAAAAATTTGTTCATTTCTATAAAAATAGACTTATATTATACTTTTAAAACATATTGTTTTTTATATTTTCTTTAACGTATTTCTAAAGATCCCAATTTCCTCAGATCGTAGAGAAAGCAGTTGTAGAGTGAAAGTCAAAATCATTTTATCCTGCCAATAAAACTAATTCATGTAACCGTCGTAAACTTTTGCAGATATAAAAAGTGAAATTTAAGTATAATTTTCGTACTTTAGCTGAAATTTGACACTTTCCCTGTCGCAAAATTATAGTATTTAATGAAGCATTTACTCTACATTTTTACGAATTTGTTACAGAATAATTTTTACTCTCTCAATCTGAATTAGTATTATTATTAGTGAACTAATATATATTAATTACCCTTACTACATGAATTATAGTAGTTTTTAACTAATTGATGGTATAAGAATAAACTTACTAAAAAAAAATTCACTTACTAAAGTGAAGTATTAAACAAATCGACACTATATCAATAGTAACTTCTTACTTATTAAAAATTCATAAACTAATATTAATTAAAAAAGAAACAAATTCTGAAGTTGTGAAACGACACAAGCAACTAAAATTAAGTTTATTCAGAATTCATTCGCAGAAGTATTATATACTTTTCATTTCAATTTATCAAAAACCAGTTTTCCACCTTATTATACAAATATTGAGTATACTGAATCACTTATCATATTTGGCTTTCTGCTTTACGAACAAGTATTAAATATTTCATTAAAAAAAAAAAAAAACAAAAACAAAAACCTTTCACTATCTGCTGAAGGTCTGTTCAACAATTACAATAATTTAATTCTATCGGAAGCTGGTCCATCTCTTTTAACTAGAACCAGTAGATAACACATATATATAGTAGTTTTTGATAAATTGTTATTCGATTGCTTGCAATATTTCATCGGTCTATTGGATAGCTGAATTGATTTCATTTTCTCACATTCCTGGTAACTGTAAATCAGGATCAGAAAGCATCTTCTCTATTATAAAAGCATTTTACCGATGCGATCCCAGTATTGAGATTATCGAGGCCTTTAAGAATTCATTTTATTCCTCGTTTCCATTTTAAGAACTTTGTTCGTAGGCAGCGCTAGATAACAACCTACGCAAATAGAAGGGACGTGGCTTCAAGTTTTTTCTCCATTCGTTAAAGGCAGATTTCATAGGATGATAATTCACATAGGGCGAATTTCCTCGAAGAGAGACCAGTAAGATAAATTGACTGCACTCCAAGAAGATAGTATGCAATGAAAATCTCAATGGTCTCTATATAAGTTTGTACACCAAAAACAATTCTACTCCTCTCACCAGACAATCTTTTCTATCATAAAAAAGTAATGTAACTAATGAAACTGAAGTTTTCAACGTTTGCATCAACGAAAAGTTATTTTTTTTATAAAAAAGGACGAGACCTAAAATCTGATTACGCTAAATGGTTCCATTCGATGTCAAAAGACACACAAAACAGTTTCAACCCTCTACCACACTAGGATCACCCCCAAATCATTCCCTTACAAAAAACATTATAGCAATGCCCCTAACTTCGAGACCTAAAATTGTATTCTTTTAAATAGTTCCATTTATTCCCTTTATTGTCTAAAGAAGCTAAAAATAGTTTCATCCATCTAATCCCCTAGGTTCACCTTCAATATCAACCCCTAACCTAGGGAGATGGTTGGATGAGACTGTTTTTGGCCTCTTTGGGTATTAAATGGACCCAATTGGAATAATAAAATTTTAGGTCTCGAAATTAGGAGAATTACAATTATTTTTTTTGTACTTAGGGCTTGATTTTGAGAGTGAACCTAGGGAGTTAGGTGGATGAAACTATTTTGAGCTTCTTTGAACATTAAATGGAACTATTTAAAAGAATAATATTTTAGGTCTCGAAATTAGAGGAATTACTATGATTTTTTTTTTGTAATTAGGGAATGATTTTAGGGTGATCCTAGTGTGATAGGGGGTTAAAACTGTTTTGTGTGTCTTTTGACATCGAATGGAACAATTTAACGCAATCAGATTTTAGGTCTCGTCCTTTTTACAAAAAAATTAATTTTCGTTGACGTAAACGTTGAAAACTTCAGTTCCATTGTAACGAAATGTCTCGAAAAAATTGGCGCAAATTAGATTTTCGTATGGTTAAACCATGAAAAAAACATAAAATAATGATTTTTTGCGTTTATCTCAGTCAGTATGCAAAATTTAAAAAAATGATTCAAATGAAAGTTGTAGATCTCATCGAAATACACATTTTTTATTGAAAGCATTTTCTTCTAGGAGTGATAATTTCCGAGAAAATTAGTGATACATCGATTTTTATAAATTTCCCTGTACTATCATTTCCTTTTACCATTTCCCTTTACCATTTCTGTTTGCCATTTCCCTTTATCATTTTCCTTAACAATTTCCCTTTACCATTTCCCTTTACCATGATTTTCGTTTACCATTTCCCTTTATCATTTCCCTTCACCATTTCCCTTTACCGTTTCTCTTTTCCATGATTTCCCTTTACCAGTTCTATTTACGATTTCCTTTTACTATTTCCATTTACGATTTCCCTTTACCATTTCCATTTATTGTGATTTCCCTTTACCATTCCCTTTGCCATTTCCCTTTACCATTTCCTTTTGCCATTCCTTTTGCCATTCCCTTTACCATTCCCTTTGCCATTCCTTTTACCATTCCCTTTGTCATTCCCTTTGACATTTCCCTTTGCCATTTCCCTTTACCATTCCTTTTACCATTCCCTTTGCCATTCTCTTTGGCATTCCCTTTACCATTCCATTTGCCATTTCCTTTTACCACTCCCTTTGCCATTCCCTTTGCCATTCCTTTTGCCATTTCCCTTTACCATTCCCTTTATCATTTCCCTTTATCGTTCCCTTTGCCATATCCCTTCACCATTTCCTTTTACCATTCCTTTTGCCATTCCCTTTACCATTCCCTTTGCCATTCCCTTTGCCATTCCTTTTTCCATTCCCCTTACCATTTCCTTTGCCATTCCCTTTACCATTCCCTGTACCATTCCTTTTGCCTTTCCCTTTGCCATTCCATTTACCATTCCCTTTGTCATTCCCTTTGCCATTTCCCTTTACCATTCTCCTGCCATTTTCTTTGCCATTTCCCTTACGATTCCCTTTGACATTTCCCTTTACTATTCCCTTTGCTACAATTTCTCTTTACCATTCCCCTTGCCATTTCCCTTTACCATTCCTTTTGTCATTCCCTTTACCATTCCCCTTGCCTTTTCCCTTTGTCATTCCCTTTGCAATTTCCCTTTACCATTCCCTTTACCATTCCTTTTACCATTCCCTTTGCCATTCACTTTGCCATTCTTTTTGCATTTCCCTTTACCATTCTCCTGCCATTTCGTTTGCAATTTCCCTTTGCCATTTACCTTTACCATTCCCTTTGACATTTCCCTTTACCATTCCCTTTGTCATTCCCTTTGCCATTTCCCTTTGCCATTTCTCTTTACCATTCCCTTTGCCATTTCCCTTTGCCATTTCCCTTCACCATTCCCTTTACCATTCCCTTTGCCATTCCCTTTGCCACTTTCTTTGCCATTCCCTTTGCCATTTCCCTTTACAATTCCCTTTGTCATTTTCCTTTACCATTCCCTTTATAATAATTTTCTTTCACAATGATTTCCATTTAGAATGTGAAGAGCCATGGTATATGGGTTTTTCATAAATGAAAATCGATATATTTGATTTTCGCGAAAACTATTACTCGCAGAAAAAAATGTTTTAAACAAAAAATGTGTATTTCGATTAGTTATACAACTTTTGAGATATTTTTTTTTAATTTCACATATTAGCTGAGATAAACGTAAAATACCATGATTTTATGGGTTTTTCATGGTTTTCGTCATTAGATTCAGATTTGCGCCAATTTTCACTATGATATTCGTAATACGAATATAATACGCAGTTTTAAGGAAATCGGAAGATTGATCTTTTCGGAAGTTTATCCCAAACAAAATAATCACGCGCGTAGCGTTTGTCGGTTTTCTAGTAATATAAAAAAAAATCAATAGATATAAGCAAATATATCGAAAATACTATCGCGTAATAATTTCCTGTTATTTTTATTGCACGGAGGGACTGAGAAGTCAGGGACGAGAGAAGTAATCTTTGACTCTATTTACCTTGAATAAGTCAACATCAAGATATATTATTATTAAAGTATCCATCGCCACCAAGAATTTAGTCAGATAAGTAATACTTAATCGGCAATAATATCAATTTGGCGAGACCCTCGAATTCCACAAAAAAAAAATGGAAACAACCTTTCAGATATGTTTATTATTATTAAGCTCCTGACACAACACTATTGTCGGATCGATATTCGAAACTTATTCCCCGATAGATTAGCAATTTGGCAAATCAACTGTGAACTCTTAGATTGATCCATTTGATATCTTTGTAGAATGTATAACGTTCAATTAAAACAAACAATTATTCATAATTTTCTAATAATCATAATTATTGATTGTCCATAACTTTCTCCGAAACCACCTTATAGATTATTTCTGCATTCTTCCAGGAAAATTTTATTCTGTGAAAAGAACGGAAAAAAATTTAAATTCATATCAATAAACCTTATTATTATTATTATTATTATTATTATTATTATTATATTATTATTATTATTATTATTGTTATTATTATTATTATCATTATTATTCATAAACCAAAAAACCAACATTCTTTTGTCTAAACGAGCTCATGAATTAAAGAAAATCTTTTATGTTTTTTTTTTTGTGAATAAACTTTTTGAAATAAAAGAAGACTAAACGCCTCATAAAAATTAATGGCACTAAATGGCTCATTTTGTCGATCGCAGTTCTTTTCATTAATAAATATGCTTCAAGTTTTTTGAAATTATAATTTACACCTTATTATTCTTTGCCATCATCACTTCTAAATTTGACTTACAAACATTTTGTTGATATATTGTTATGTCTGAGTTAAATACTTTTTTGCATGTTTATATACGCAAAGCTACATAGTTTATTTTAATGAAAGTATTCTTCCACCTTTTTCATTCGAGAAATTTAAATTTATTGTTTTGTTATTCATGCGATAAAACAGTTTCTAGAAAAATATAAGCTCATAAGTTTTATTCAGACTATAGGGAAATAAATTCTTTCGAATAAAATTAATACTACTATATTGAATTCAATATGAAACCCCCCCTTTTTTTTTAAAAAAAGTAGATTTTCAACCAAAAGAAAATTTAAAAAAAGTTTATGTATTGTTATAGACAAAGTATTGTTATTTAATAAATCCAAACAGTCTGATGATATATATGCAAAAATGATAATTTCAATTACGTTTTGTTTAACATATCCTTTAGTGAAGAAATATGTTATGTACTTCCCTAGCGAAAGCTTCGGATTGAAATTCATTTCGAATCATTCTGATATTTTCGGAATCATTCCGGAATTTGTATCCGAACCAAACAGTTTCATTCCGATTTAATCCGAAGGAAGTTTTCAATTCGAATTAATCTGAAGCCCATTCAAAATCAATCGGAACATTTAATCCGAATAAATCCGGCAATCCGAATTAATCAGAGTTAATCCGAATAAATCTGGTAAATTCGAATAAATCCAAATTTTTCGGAATAATTCGGATTGATTCGAATAGACCTGATTAATTCGGATTGAAAGTCCTTATTAACCGGATTCATACGGATTGAAAGTTCGGATTCATTCGGATTGATCGAATTTATTCGAATTGAAAGTTCGGACTGTCCGCAAGCGGATCCGTGTCCCTAGCGTTCGGAAATCGACTTTGTGAAATTTTCGACTTCGGTCACGAAAGTTTCCGAGAATATACATAGGCGTCTTTCTACGTTTTTCGACGTATATTATGATTGTATGCATCGCATATATCGTATAATTCGTCGTATGCCACCTTATCCAAAGATTACTTCGCGGAATCTCTTACTATTAAAATCTGTACAAATCCTTGAACTATACTAGCAATTTTTATTTTATCATAATTTCATGCGCTCTATACAATAAAATTTGTACTTATCGTTCTTCTATAGAACAAAGAATAAAAGCCACATGATATAATTTTTTCGGATTTTACACATATTATTATCCGAAAGTTCGGAAATTTGGTATTCCGACGAATTTTGCTTTCTGTTCGATTTCGAATCCGATCATTGGCGTGGAACATGGTGGAAATTTCAAATTATTCACCAACTTTACAGTGTTTTTTTCAGAATGCCATAAAAATTTAACAAAATTACTAAAGTTTAGTTTTGTTGTTGTGGTATCATTTTCTGAAATTTTCGAAAGATAACATAACCTCATTCTTACGTACTTTTTAACTAATTATTACTTATCTTACGTGTCAATTATAGTCTATAAAAAATATTTCGTATGTTAATAATTAATACTACGAATATATTTTTTCATATTATAATACTCATATGAATACAAAACAATAATATTGGTTCGGATTCGCCAGCCTTTGAGTTGG
>CAJFCP010024290.1:26738-55636 GCA_904066005.1 Synergus itoensis | reverse complement strand
TGATACCAAAAACTCATTTTTCATAAAAATGTCACTTATGTATCTTTTTAGATTGTACGGCAGTATTAGAAATAGTTCTGACCTTTAAAGGTCAAAAAAATCAATTTTTCAAAATGGGGGCTAACTTCACGCTCCCCCCCACTTTTGAAAAAGTGAATTTTTTTTCGGAGTTCTGGGTAGAAATTTCGAATTTTTCGTAGTGGGGGTGGAACTTCACAGGGATGAGTCAGACCATTCACACGTTCCGTGTTAGTTCATTCATTCATACATTTTGACATAGGCGTAGGTCAATCTGTTACGTTCTATGATAATTCCATAAATTCGAGCTAGACATCAGAAAATGATCTCTTTTGTGTGCCCAAGATTCTTTTTTTAAACCAGAATGTCATGTCGCTCACCTTTGAAAATTTAAAAATATCAAAAGATTTCAAGTGATTCCAAAAGATTCAAAAGAAATTAAAAAAGTCGATATCTTTGCAATCTCATGAAATCTTGAATTCCCTTTAAATTCCTTAAAATTTCTTGAAATACTTAAGGGGGTAATCCCGTGTGACAGCCTTATTTTAACAGGTTTTTTCGAAATTTTTTGTAGCGAAATGAAAAAGCGCAGAGTGTCCAAACTTTTACTATATATTTGTTCACTCTTTAGTAGTAACTCTGAATTTTATTAACCAAAAATACAATATGGATCGCGAGTTTCATAGATCGAATTACAACCATATAAAAAAAGGTAGGTAAACGGCGACCATGTTTCAGGCCGAGTGGCTTATCTGAAAAAAAAAAAAAAAAATATGGGGTTAATCTGTAGGTAGATGGCTATCGTCGGAACTAGGATATTTTAAAAATCTTGAAAATTCAATTTTTTATAAGCTTTTAAACAATAAAATCCAAAATTTCACGATTTTTTTCGACTATTTTTTATGAAAAAAAAAAAAAAAAAACGGTTCAATATTTTTCAAAAATCCTAGTTCCGGCGATATCCATACATGTGCTGAATGTACCATAAAAATTTCAAAGCAATCGGTTGAACCGTTTTTGAGAAATCGTGGTCGTCAGTTTAAAAAATATGGTTTCGAGAAAAATGCGTTTGAAAGTTCGGGTGTAAGTTACAGCGCGCTCTAAACACCCTACGCCTACTTGTTTACTACTGTAACATTCCAACGACTTCGAATTTTGGAAAATTACTTTACCAGTATATTCTATGCATGTTCTAGATTGGATTTATGCAAAAAAAAAATCGATTTTTTGAAACCGTCACACGGGATGACCCCCTTAAAAGTATTTTTAAATTACTTGAAAATCTTGACACTTCTGAATTCTTTTGAAATTCCTTTAAAATTCCTTAAATCAGTTGTCAGTTCTGATCTTGATTGTAAAATAGAAATTCTATGTATCTTCAGATTTCGATATTGCGAGATTCTAGTTTTGATATATGTAATCGCAACCTTTTATTTATGCGATATAGGACACTCAGAAGAAGGGTTTCTTTTAGAATAAAAAAAAATTTCCTGGATTGTCAAGCAACATTTTTTTTCAATTTAAGGTTTCAATCAAACCTTTATATTTATTAAGTCACAAAATTATTAAATTGGAGTGAATGATATTACTCTTTCTCATTAACTTAATGGCGCCTTAATCCTTTATGAAAACAGAGCGAATGCAATTATCTCGATAAACTCGGAAAACTCATTATTGTCTAATTCCTATGTTTTCACCCTTTTTATCTGTGTTCCTTTTCTAAATGTCACGTAATTCATTTCAAAAAGTGAGATATTTTTATTTATTTTTTTGCTGGAAAATATATTTTTAATGTTTATTTTTCCTGTTTTATTTTCAGACGAACGGGAAGTTATTCAAAAGAAAACATTTACCAAGTGGATAAATTCACAACTACTTAAGGTAAGCTGCAAACTCTTATCTCTAAAATTTCAAGTGACTTATTATCCTTGATTTTATATCATGTTAAAATGATTTGTTTATTTGTTATACTATCAAAAAGAGTGCTAAGAAGCTTATTCTCATAACTTGTAATTTCAACTGGTGCACCATGCACTATACATATATTTATCAATTTTTTTAGAATAATCATGAACCAATCGCCGATTTGTTTATTGATTTGCGAGATGGAAATCGCCTTCTATCTCTTTTGGAGGTTCTGACATCCAAAGCTTATGTGAGTTTTTCTGCAATTTTCTTTTTAGTTACTTTAAAGTGATCTAAAGACATTTTTACATATGCTATATTTTCATATTTCTTTATTTTAGAAACGAGAGCGTGGACGTATGAGAATTCATCACTTAAATAATGTTAATAAAGCGTTGCAAATTCTAGAACAGAATAACGTAAAGCTCGTTAATATTAGCAGCAATGACATTGTTGATGGAAATCAGAAATTCACTCTTCGCTTAGTATGGAGTATTATATTGCATTGGCAGGTAAATTTAAAACTAATTCAAGTTTAGAAACCTCTTCTTTTGAGTAAATAATCTAACTGCGATATAAGATTTATTCTTATTGCTTACCTATTTCAAAAACAGACTAGCGAACAAAGGAGAAGTTTTTGTAAGCCCTTATTTCAGAGTCAAGTTCTTAAGAATTGTTGGGTTTCCTTTAAACCAAATGAAGATGATAGAATGGAATGTTATTCTTCCACTCCAGAAAGAAAGTAGTTGGCCTATTAAAAATTTTCATTGACAAATATTCATTTTTTCATCTAATTTAATCAATTTTGTTAGGTGCATTACCATCTCAAGGATCTAATGACAGAGCTGCAGAAAAAGAAGCAGAAAGAAATTATTCTTGCCTGGTGTCGTCAAAATTCAAAGGTGAGCTTATTTGTTTCGGATGCACATTTCTCAATAAAACTGTTATAAAGAATGATTTTCTTATTATTTATTACAGAATTACCCAGGCGTGGACATAAAGAATTTTACAACGTCTTGGTCAGATGGATTAGCGTTCAATGCACTTCTTCACAGGTGGAAACCTCAGTCATTTGATTTCAACAACATCGCTCGAAAGCATCCAAATGCAAGACTAGAACACGCTTTTAGCTTTGCTCAAGACCACCTTGCAATTGAACGTCTTTTGGATCCCGAGGGTAACGAACGCATCTTTATATTGTCTTTTGCACCATTTTAATAACTTCCTGTTTTTTTTATCGAACGATTTTTGATTACAGATGTGAATACATCCGTACCAGATAGAAAGTCAATAATGATGTACGTTATGTGCCTTTTTCAATCTTTACCTCACTCTGGTAATGATGTATCGGGAATCGATATTTCTTCCGCAAGCACCACTACTAGTCCCGCTACAACTCCAAGTGCACAGGTAGATTTTATATTCAACTAGCAAAAATTTACCCGGCGTTGCTTGTGATTTTAAATTACTTTAAGAAATTTCAATGGAATTTAAAAGCATTTTACTAAAAGCAGATAAAAGTATTTATTAAAGTATTTTGACTCCCGCCCAATAATAGTTTGTTACCAAAATATGAACTCTATATATACTCTTGACAAGGATTACAAAAAAGCTAGCTAAAAGGCACACCCTACAATTTTATTTCAATGGGTTCAAGTTATTTTATTTATTTTATAGAGCTCTTTATCATTCGTCAACTTCGAAACGCCAACCTCTCTTCATATTTATAAAGAACGATTTTATATGGAATAAAAAAAACGTTCTGTACTTTCGTTTATAGTTTACTCGTACTCCAAAAATTGTCAAGTAAAATAATTGAGTATACTTTTAATCTAAATTTACACTCTACAAGTTTTAACCACTATATGTTTCTATTTCTCCCTGACAATCCATCAACCTCATTATCAATTGATCTGAAAATCCATTTTACATTATAAATAATTCGTAGTTTATAGTTTATCACTTTATTTAATTTTTAATCTCTCTGATTGCATCAAGTGCTGTGTGCTAAACTTGATTCTGTGAAAATATCCGTGGCCAATGAAGCTGTGAGTTATTTTCAAAAGTATTTTAATTAAACGGAAAAGAACGTCACATTTAATAATTCTTTAATTGCTTTAATTTTTAGTCTTCAAAGTCATCAAGTCCCGCAGCTAAACCTCGCGATGCTGAGAAAAAATCCGCGGCCAAGCCGTGGCCATCTGTGAGTTATTTTCAAAAGTATTTTAATTAAACGAAAAATCGGATAACGTCACATTTAATAATTCTTTAATTGCTTTAATTTTTAGTCTTCGAAGTCATCAAGTCCCGCAGCTAAACCTATTAGCGATGTTGAGAAAAAATCCGCGGCCAAGCCGAGGCGATTTGTGAGTTATTTTCAAAAGTATTTTAATTAAACGAAAAAGTGGATAACGTCACATTTAATAATTCTTTAATTGCTTTAATTTTCAGTCTTGGCTGTTTACTTCACCAGATTCGATCATTACCCATGATTCTCCTCCATCTACATTCGACTTAAACGTAAATCTGAAATTTTCAAATTATAATTTAGCATTTATAATATTTTTATTTTTATTTGAATTATTTAGTTTTTTTTCTTTAAAAAAAAATTCAATTCTAGATTTTTACACACTTATTTTTTTTTTTTTTCAGGCTAAAGCTAAGACTGTAACCCGAAGTAATTTCACTTTTATTTTAGCTAATCATTTTTTGGCGATAGAAATTTTAAAGGTTGTAAAGGAGAATAGGATGAATAATAATCTCATGATTGGAGCGAAGTATATAAAAAAAAAAATACTTGACGCAGGACTAGTTATATTAGCTGCCAAAGAATTTGAAATTAAAAAACTTCAAGAATTAAAAAAATTCTGTGTAACAAAAAATGTTGATTATGTATTTGCATCAGACGCAAAAAGTTTGGCTAGAGCATGTGGATTTGCGCCAGGAAGAATGGCTTTAGCGTGTTCTGTTAAATTTACAACAGACTCCGAACTGAATCCAAATATTGGACGTATCCTAGAAAAAATTAGGAGGGCTTAAGTTTAAATTTGTGTACTTATTAAATTGAATTTTGTGTAGTATCTATACGAGATCGAACGCGCGCTCCCGCGCACAGGTGTATTTTATTTTAAAATTTTATATTTTACGGTGTTTCATATTACTTTAAAATTGAATTAGCGTATTCACACTCGTCCGATAATTGCCTCCTTTCGCGCCTTGTAAACTAAATATATATTATATAAGTTTTCACACATATTAATAATGTAAAAAACTTTAAAAAATTTTTTAAAATTTTAAAGATTTCAAACGATTTAACAGATTTTAAAGAAATCAAAACAATCTCAAAAAAATCCATAATGCCATTGCATAATATACGAATACAATTCCAGAAATGTTAATCGATATTATAAATATTTAATAGTCAATTAGTTTCAAGATATAAAATACTGCCGTCTTGACACATTTGTCTGTTATCTTTTCAATTAGATTTAGGTTGTTGACATAGGAATGTAAATGATTCTAGCACTTGCCCTGGTTGATTTTATGCCACAAGAATATAATTCAATTTAAAAGGAGTCAATTCTTGTTAACCTATTCGTGTGTTACGACTGTGTGTAATAGAATTAATTTTATGAAAGATAAATTATATTTTAAAAAGTGGTAAAAAAATGAATGTAGACAAATAATAAAAAATACCTTGTCTTTAGCTACTATATCTTTATATCTATATCTTTAGCCCATAAACTAGCTGTGTGAACGGAACATCTATCCATTTGTTGATTGTTGTCAATATTCGACATCGACAACTGACATGCATGTAGAACCTCCAAAGCACAAAGGAAAGCCCAACATTCAACGGATCCTTCCGGCCTCTGAACTTCCAATATATGGAGCTCACTAAGTGTGTTATGTATAAACGAGAGACACCTTTGCGCAATCTATTATTAAATAAAAGCGTTATATTAAATTATGTGTGAAATGGTATTACTTATTTCAGGTATCTAAAATTTAATAAGTATTTTACTCGCCTCCCAAGGCGTGTTAAGCAAAAGCAACATTGCCGCCTGTCTGCTAAATAAATAGCTCCTAAGGTCTAACAAAGTAGCTTTACATTCAGCCAACAACAGTCTCAGTTGGTAATCAACGGTATTATTAAAATTCACACCTGACCAATTGTTCAAAGGAGTTTAAAACGTACTTAGCCAAGCCGCTGTGTCTGAAAAGTAATTGTTTTGCAAATAAAAGACCAAGAAATCTATATTAATTATAAATAATTATCTATTAAGAAAAACTGTGAATTAAATTTACCTCCTACGTTTGAGTTAAGAACGAACTGTGTAAAAAGAGCATCCAGTTAATCATATTGTACTAAAGCTTCATCGTATAAACCTAACACTTCTAATACAAATGCAAGTTCTTTCTGAAAAACATACAAGTTAAATTTAATTTTTAATCATTCAAATTTGAAAATATCTTTTATATCCTTTTTCACCTGTAAGAGGAAATAATGGCAAAAATTCCAGCCTGGTTGATTTCGTTTTTCCCGGTGTTCTTTTATGATTTCTCTGAATTTTAAAAATGTCTTGTCGTAAGCAGTTAGTGTTAAGTGTCGAATTCGAGAAATAAGACCTCTCCATGATTCAGCAGATCGAGATTCAGACTTGATTGGATTTATAACAGAAAGACATCTGTCTCCATGCTTCGATCCAAAATCATTTCGAATTTTTTCTAAGACTGTGGTCCTCGGAAGCAATTTATTACTCTTCTTGATATCGTAAGTTTCTACGAGTACTATCATCCAATCTTGGATTTGAAAATGAGCTAAGGTTTTTAACCATATGTCTATGTCAACTTTAATAGAAGATTTGTAAAGATCAATATCCTGTAAAAGAGGCAGGATTAAAAGCTGGAAATTTAAAAAAGGATGGCGAGAGTTTTTGTTTATGAATTCTTACGGAACATTTTCTCAGTAGGTAGAACATCTCTAGAAAAGGAGATGAATGTTGGATTGAGTTTAACTTTTTTAATTGGTAACTGGCTATAAGATCTGCGCCATTCAACTGCATCAGCTGATACAGCTTTGATCAGATTTTTCTCCAATGTTACAAATAATTCCTCATCTCCAGCACCTGTTTTAGTAAAAAAAATGTTCAATTTAACATTTTTCCTCCTTAAAAGGTTCAATTTGAAAATCGATATAAAATTTTGAACTTTGAATCACTTGCATTCACTTCCAATCAATTTAGTTCACTTAAAACCATTTTAATCCTCTGTCAATCTTTTAAAACCGCATGCAATTATGCAATCTGTTGACATCAAAATTCAAAGTCTGTATAAATAAAACTTTAGAGAGTCTAAAATAAAAAAAAAATAATAAGGAAAAGATGGAAACATTTATTGCATATAAGATAACAAATAATCTTGGATTATTCGAAATATAGCCCATGCTAAAGGTCAATATGTATAAATTATAATATTGATTAAATAAAAAAAGAAGAAGTGTGTTGACTGACAGCTTCTTGGGGGCGTCAATAACAATGGCCAAAATAAGCATATTTTGGTGGCTGAACTTACATGTAATAATTGATTTGTTGTCCATGTACATGATCGGATAGAATCCGGATAACAAAAACCGGATAATGTCCCGGACAATTTCGGATAAATTTCGGAATCTGGATTTTATCCGAAATTATAATGCATCCGTATATTGTCCGGTAGAATCCGAAAGTTCTACGGTCTGACTGATTTGATGAATCCAGATTGTATCCGGTCATGTCAACTGATTTTTTAATTCGTATAAATTCTGGACTTAATCGGACTGATTCCGGGTTAAAGTTTATTCTCAGATGAAATCCGGACAAAAATGGATAAATTCCAAATTCCACTTTACAAATAAATTCAACTGATTTTTTAATTCGTATAAGATCCGGACGGAATCGGACTAAATTCCGTGTTAAAGTTTATTCTCAGACAAAATCCGGACCAAAACAGATAAATACCAGATTCCACTTTAGAAATAAATTCAACTGATTTTTTAATTCGTATAAGATCCGGACGAAATCGGACTAATTCCGGGTTAAAGTTTATTCTCAGACAAAATGCGGACAAAAACGGATAAATTCCAGATTCCACTTTACAATAAAAATCAAATAATTCTTTAATTCGTATTAGTTCCAGACTAAATCGGACTGATTCCGGATTCAAGATAAATCTCAGACAAAATCCGGACAAAAACGGATAAATTCCAAATTCCACTTTACAAATAAATTCAACTGATTTTTTAATTCGTATAAGATCCGGACGAAATCGGACTAATTCTGGGTTAAAGTTTATTCTCAGACAAAATCCGGACAAAAACAGCTAGGCACTAAGGGAAAAAATTCCAAATTTAATATTTGTTCAGTAAAATGAAGAAATTGAATTTTTAGATTAAAACTTGGCTCCAACACTCTTAATCTAATAAATGCAAAAAAAATGAAATAAAAATGTTCCTCAGACTATAAGACGTCTGAAACTTTAACCCAATAAAAAAACTACTTAAAAATCTATATTTGCTGTATTTTATGCCGCCAAGGATTAACAAATATCATGCATTACGCAATCTCGCGCTCTTGCGCATAAAATGGCATAGAATCTCGAAAAATGTTCAAAGCATCAATATATAGCGGGTCTCATATGCGCAAGCGCGATCTACCTTCGTTTCAGTATCAGATAGAATTATCTACATGAATGTAGTTGAACGTTGAATAGAACTGAACGTGAACATATCAGTGAACGAGTGAACATTCGTCAACTGTCGTTGATCAAGAAATGTTGTGTGGTCGTTCGGTGCAGTTATTGTTATTAAATAGCTTGTCAAGTGATATTCTAATGATCTCAGAAAAAGAATCTTATTTCCTCGGAATTAATCCATCATAAGTTATCGGGCGTTATCTCAAAAATCAAATGTAATAACATAAAAGTGTATTTACTATTGTACATAAGATCATATCATTTTTTATTTCCATAGATCACATAGCATATATTTATTTCGTAAAGTGCATAAAGTACATCTTTCTGAAGGAATCATCACCTTTAAAAATGTCGTTGTAACATGCAGAGCAAAGGCTATGACTTTTGTTGATAAATCTTCATTTTTTCACACGATAGAGTGACGATTTACATTTTTTATTATGTGTTTTTTTATCATTATTATTGGCATTTTTCTATTGATTGCACATCAATCAGCCATATATGTATCATATCAATAAAATAATTTATTTAAGACTTTAATTATTTTATATTACATGTCTATTGTCTAGAGAGGAAAAAGCAGAGATTATATTTTTTCAGATGCCATTTTGCCGGTACTTAAGTTGAACTTCTTTGTAATTGCAATAAATTGGTATAACTCATCACAATGAGTTCAAATAGTCACGGTATTTTCACTTATGAAACGCTTATCCACGCTGTATCTGGAGCATGTGTGAGTATAATATATATATAATATAATATTCTTATAATCCTATTTTGTGTAATGTAATCCTATTTTTCATATATATGTTCGAATCTCTTCGATTTCTTAATACATGATTCAAATTCGCACAAGTATTGCTTCTTTTTATTCTGCATTAATCAATTTTAATTTCCTCTGCATGCTCTATATTACATAAAGTATGTACATATAATTATCTTTTATCAAATGGTATAATGATTGATATTGATTATTATTATTACTATCTTAAAGATCGTTATGTCAGAGTTTCTTTTATCATTTTTTGTCAAAAATTATTTATCATTTCAGGGAAGCGTTGTAGCTATGACTACTTTCTTTCCACTCGACACTGTTCGATCCAGACTTCAATGTAAGTTTGAAATAATAATTAATAATAAGAATAATTTAATCTTCTTTTTGAGTGATATTCAAATTATTTATAATCTCGCGTATAAATTAAAAATATAAACTGCTGATTTTCCGAAAAGAATTTTTTTGCAATAATTCATAGTGAATGTTTTTTTTTTTGAGGTAAATATTTTTGTTATTATTTTATACATAAATCTTGCATTTTATATTAAATTTTTAGAATGGTTACTAACTATTCGCTATAATGTTCGAAAAAGAGAATTCCGTCATCACATTAACAACGTGTTACCTAAGCGTCCTCAAGAGCTTGGTATTCATATATTTAATCATACATACATTCATATTGATTCCTTTTTCCTTTTTTTGTTTACAGTGGAAGAAGGCCGTGAGGCAAAACACACACTTGCGATTATCCAAGAATTGGTGTCGAAAGAAGGATCGTAAGTCTCACACTTATTTCAAACAATTTTTCTGCGTTCTCTAAAGAGCCTGAAATTTATACTAATTTATTATTTTTACTTTCAGCTGTACGCTTTACAGAGGAATCATTCCAGTATTGCAAAGTTTATGTGCCAGCAACTTTGTTTATTTTTACACTTTCCATGGATTAAAAATGCTTAAAAGCTCTAAGCAACAATCTGCTAAAAATGATCTACTACTGGCATCTGTTGCAGGTAATTTTTTGGATAAATTAATTAATTTTCAACATCTATTTTTCCATCTATGGCAAACTATCGAACATAGTAAATTTATAAAATAATCTCTCAATTTGAAATACATATTTCAATCAAAAACCTTGAAAATTTGTCAAAATCTCGAGCATTTCTAGAAAACTCTTGAGATCCCTTAAAATTTCACGACAAATTTCGAAATCTCTTAATTTAAATATTTTTAAATCTTCTAAAATTCCGCAAAATCTTTTAAAAGCAGAGCTGGGTAACTATTTCAAATGAATTCATTTCAAATAGGTATTTGAAATGAAAAATGCCATTTTATATTTTGTATTTCACTTAAAATACCATTTTCCATTTTTTTGGTTTTGCCCTGGACAAGTTAGTTAATCACAGGTCAGAAAAAAAAAAGTTTCTGGGGGGTTTCTGCTTTAATGCATAAATTCTGGTAGATCGAAAAGAACAAAAATATTCATTTTTGACTTATTATAAAGTTTGCTTTTTCCTGTTTTACATCGATAAGTAAGTTTTGAAGTTTTTGGGTTGATTGCAATCAAAAATAATTATTTTTTAATAAAAGTGACTCAAATGTATAACAAAAATTCGTTGAATAGCAATTTATAATAAAATTATGAAAAAGCAAAGCAAAAAAATTCGAAGACATGTATGCCTTATTGCGCAAAGAATAATAATTATTCTTTATGAAATTTTACGTAATTATAATTTATAATTGACTTTGGAAATGAAATTAAAGTTAATAAAAATCCTTCTTGCATTTTTCATTTTAAATATAAGATAGAAAACCATTTTCTATTTTCCATTTTAAATGGATTTTGTAAGCCTATTTTGCATTTTACATTTTAAATACATTTTGAGAACCATTTTACCTAGCTCTGTTTAAAAGTCACAAAAATCTTTTGAAATCCCTTAAAATTCCATGAGGAACTTTAAAATTTCTCAAAATTTTTTGAAATTTTCTAAATTTCTCGAAAAACTTTTAAATCCTTTAAAACCCCTGAAAATCTCCTAAAATTACCAGAAACCCTTTAAAAATTGTTAAAATTTCACGAAAACATTTTAAATACATTAGAATTCTTAAAAATTTCTTAAAATTCCATGAAATCTTTTAAAGAACATAAAAATCATCTAAAATATTTTAAGATCTGTTAAATAAACTTTAAAAGCTATACAATATGAAACTAGCTGTGAAGTTGTATCAACTTTTGTGCACATTCAATGAGAACTTTGCTTCCTCATAGAGGAAGCGTTAATTAGTTAATCAAATGTATTAATATTAGGTCACCTGATTTGTGTCAACACAAAAAAAGTTTATTCTCCTTACATCAGCTTTAAATTTTTATTATTTGAGAAATTATAGTTGAAAAATTAATTTTTGAAAAATACAATTAACCATAACTTTCTTATTTCTCAATAAAATGCATATATTTATATTTATAATTGACTTTGGAAATGAAATTAAAGTTAATTAAAATCCTTTTTGCATTTTTTACTATACTAATTCAAATATGCATTTTGCATTTTTCATTTTAAATATAAGATAGAAAACCATTTTCTATTTTCCATTTTAAATGGATTTTGTAAGCCTATTTTGCATTTTACATTTTAAATACATTTTGAGAACCATTTTACCGAGCTCTGTTTAAAAGTCACAAAAATCTTTTGAAATCCCTTAAAATTCCATGAGGAACTTTAAAATTTCTCAAAATTTTTTTAAATTCTCTAAATTTCCCGAAAAACTTTTAAATCCTTTAAAACCTCTGAAAATCTCCTAAAATTACCAGAAACCCTTTAAAATTCGTTAAAATTTCACGAAAACATTTTAAATACATTAGAATTCTTAAAAATTTCTTAAAATTCCATGAAATCTTTTAAAGAACATAAAAATCATCTAAAATATTATAAGATCTGTTAAATAAACTTTAAAAGCTATACAATATGAAAAAATCACATAGCTATTTATACAGAGTAGGTGACTTTCTATTTCATTTAGTAAAAAATGGAGAAACTACTAATTTAATAATCAAATATAAGGCTACTGATTCCATTAGTCAAATTCTTTCCATTTCAGAATGACAGAATAGAGTAATAATAATATTTTTGTTACTTATAGGTGTGATTAATGTTTTGTTTACGACACCTCTATGGGTGGTGAACACCAGACTGAAGATGAAAGGTGTAGGATCCGTTGCAGAAAATAACAACAAATCGGACTTTAATTCTCTATATGGTAGTTTTGAAAATTAATATCAAAATACAGATCAACATGAAAAGAAGGAATTTTTCAAACTGGCAATTTTTTCAGGTGGGCTCATCCATATTTGGAAAAATGAGGGATATAAACGATTATGGGCTGGTACACTTCCAAGTTTGATGCTAGTCATTAATCCGGCTATTCAATTCATGACATACGAGAGTATTAAAAGGCGAGTTAATAGTAGATTACATGGTTCTCAACCACCTGCATGGGTATTTTTTGCTATTGGTGCAATTGCTAAAACAGTTGCCACGATTCTCACCTACCCTCTTCAATTGGTACAAACAAAACTTAGAGTAAGTCAAAAAATACAATTTTTAGTTGATTTACAATTTTTTCATTGAAAAATGAGCGATTATAAATATAATGTATCCGTTTATTAATTTTTTATAGCATGGCCATAAATATTCGAATCTTCCATCCAATGCAGGAACTTTACAGATGTTAATGTACATTTTAAAGTGAGTATAACAATTCCTTTGCTGTTAAAAAGATTTATGTACATTTCCAATATAATAAAAATTACTTTTTGCAGAAAACAAGGTTTTTATGGACTGTACAAAGGCATGGAAGCCAAACTACTGCAAACGGTTTTAACAGCTGCGTTGATGTTTCTTGCGTACGAAAAGATTGCTCGTTTTGTTTTCAGGATATTTTTACATAAACCTCTTGTAATTTAAAAACACTAGTCCAGTTTATTTTATTAAATTATTCGTATAAAGGAAAGATTATTATAAGATGTAGTTGTGATACTTTAAGAATCTTTTCATTAATAAAAAATTGTAAAAGAAATCAATATTTATATCATTTCGATATTAAAGAGTTTCTTCTTTGTTTAATAAATTACAATTGTAGTTTTAATTACATATGTAGTTTAATTAGAAGTAATTTTAAATTGGAAAGGATTTCAATGCGCATAATTTTTGCATAAAGTTGTTGATTCTTTTACGCAGAATGTGTTACACACCGTAAATATATCATTCAATTTCTGAATTATAACAATGTATGAGAAAGGTCGACCGTGACCCTATTTTAGATCGATATCCGTTTTTTATTGGATTACGGGTTTTTTTTACTAAATAGCGCAAAGTAATTGGTTTGCTTTCATAGACCTTAATAATCAACAGTCCCTAAATCGAATATTCAGTCTTTAAGGTGATCTGATTTTAGAAAGACTGTAATTGTGATCGGTTAGTTTAATGGAAGCGGTCACGTCTAAAGGATGTATAATGTAAACTGTGCATGGCTTAATTACGTCACTATGTATTTAAGTATTTATGTTGTGCAAAAATATAGTTTCTTTGTTTGTGTAGTAATGTTGGTATAGTGATAAGTTTAAAAAAACTTATAAAAATGGTGAACACAGAAAATGGTCTGTTTTTATAAATTCTTATTAATTAAAGTGCAACCGAATGGAAATAATTGATAACTATATTTAAATCTATATTTATAATTAAAAGCAGATAATTTTCCTGAGTATACAAATACATATCGTATTTGAGAGAAGTTTAAACCGTTATGTGGTAAGTTTTACTATGTCTCATCTTATAAAGTTATATTTTTTAAAGGTCAACAACATTTTTTAATTATTACAAGATAAAAGTAAGAAAGATTCAGTTGATTAAATCAAACTGTAGATACGCCCTTTTCTATTTGCACGGGTGTTTTAAAGATTAGAAAAATGCCCAAAGAGGGCACTCGATCTAAGAATGGTAACGGCTGCAAAACGAAATAAAGAAATAAAATTACTTTGCTTAAGACTTAAGTATTAAAGTAATATTATTATATTATTATAATATTATTATTATATTATTATTAATATTATTATTATATTATTATTAATATTATTATACATCGATAAGTAAGTTTTGGAGTTTTTGGGTTGATTGCAATCAAAAATAATTATTTTCTAATAAAAGTGACTCAAATTTATAACAAAAATTCGTTGAACAGTAATTTGTAATAAAATTATGAAAAAGCAAAGCAAAAAAATTCGAAGACATGTATGCCTTATTGCGCAAAGAATAATAATTATTCTTCATGAAATTTTACGTAATTATAATTTATAATTGACTTTGGAAATGAAATAAAAATCTTTTTGCATTTTTTACTATCCTAATTCAAATATGCATTTTGCATTTTTCATTTTAAATATAAGATAGAAAACCATTTTCTATTTTCCATTTTAAATGGATTTTTGCATTTTACATTTTACATTTTAAATACATTTTGAGAACTATTTTACCCAGCTCTATATATTAGACAAATCATCAAACGATTTTAACACTTTTAAATATTTAAGAAACTAAATATGGCGTACGAATTTCATAATCAGGTAAAATTAGAGCAACTTCCCCTTTCCCTAGTGCCCTAATTCCACCAGCTATGCGCTGTGGAAGAAGATATTATCGACCCTAGACAACTTAGCCCCAAAATTCGGATCTTTATTCATCTTGACCTACTTCCCCTATGACACATGTTTGCGTGTGCGGAAATCGATATCTGTTCCTAATATTTTCACATTTCTAAGTCCGTTCATAATTTTATTGAATTCTATAACCAGTGATTTATTTCAATGGTAGGTTTTTTATACTTTTATCATAGAAATTGTTTTGTTAATTATTGATTTTTTTGTCAATGTCAGAACGTCAGAAGCGCGTATTTTCTTCAGTGAAATTCTTTAGTCAATTTTATGCATATTTTATTGGATTGAAGTTTCAGACGTCTAGTCTGTCGAATTTTTTTGATTTTATTTTTTTTACATTTATTGGATTAATAATATCGAAAAGAAGTTCCCAAAATCATTTTATTTTATTTTTATTTACTGAAAGAAATTTAACTGACGTTGCTCGGGATTTTAAGAGATTTCAAGGGATTTTAAAAGTATTTTAAGGGATTTCATTTTCATGGGATTTTGAAAAGAATTATAAAGAATTTGAGGAATTTTAAGGGATAAAATGATTGAAATATTTAAAAAATTTTTAAAGAGTTCTAAGAGGTTTTATTTTATTTTAGAGACTTTTATGAATTTTTAAAACAGTTCAAAGATTTTTGAGACAATTTTATTGATTTCACTAGATTTTAAGGGAATTTTAAGAATCTCACTTTCATGAGATTCTAAGTGATTTAAGGGATTTCAAAAGATTTCAAAGGTTTATAGAGAATTTTAATGAATTTCAACAGAATTCAAACCATTTAAAATTATTTTAAGGAAGTTCAAGGAATTTGAGGAGATTTCAATGAATTTAAGGATTTAAAAAGAATTAAAAAAATTTGAAGGGATTTACCCAAATTTTCTAGATTTTAAAATGTTTTTATAAAGATTACAAATATAAGATTTAAAATTTAAAAGAAAATTTAATTTAAAAAGTTCGAAAACAGTTTCAAAATATCTTTTAAAAATCTCAACTTCATCAGGAAATCTTTTTAAACTCCTAAAAATATCTTAAAACCCCTTAAAATTATCATTAAAATCTCTTTAAAAACCTTTAAAATTTTACGAAAATTTTCGAATTCTCTTACACTTTCTTGAAATCTCTCCAAATTCCTTCAGATTCATTAAAATCTGTTAAAACGTCTTGAAATCTTGTGAAATCTCGTAAAATCCTTTTATAATTTTTGAAATCTTATGAAATCTCTCGAGATCCCTTGAAATTCTACGAAATCTTTTAAAATCCCGGGTAACGCCGCGTAAATTTCTGATATTTCCGGGTATTTCCGGGTAAATTAAATAAATACAAATTTAAGTTTTTGGAATCTTTGAAAAATTTCTATTGTTGATATTTTTATTCTAATAAGAAAAAACCATCAGACTAGACGTCTGAAACTTCAACCAAATGCGTATTTTTTCAAATTGGAAAATGTCAACAAAAAAAAAATAACATTACAGACATTAGAGTTCCACAAAAAATATTAAACATCCAGCGACAAGCAGTAAAATTAGAATGCGTGCCTGAATGACCTTGAACATATACACTTGTCCCAAAAAGCTGTAATTCGAAGCAGGTTCGGGACATTCCGTTACTATGGTTACTCGAGAATCGGCAGGGATGATAGGAAAACTCAGGGGCTGTTTTCAAGAGCTCAACAGTACATGGTCGTCCTTCTCCACGGCTTGACGACCTCTTTTCTGATGGTTTTCAAGTTGCACCAGGTATTTACTATTCTTATAACATTTTCAATCTCATTTTCGGTGGCTTAGATAATTTCCCTTGGATAATTTGAAAAATATAAAAAAGTAAACCTATTTTTCCTGAGTTGTTGTGTTAAATGAATTTTAAAATCGAAAGTGTAAACCGAGTGCACCGCTTTTGTCATGCGCTGATGGACTGTCAGCTATAATCAACATAACTGAAATTGTTTCTGTGGGTCTCGCGAATTTTTAATAATTTCAATTATTAATTATTATTAAATAATTATTATTAATGAATGCTCGGATTCTCGCGTTAATTATATTCAAATTTCTTGGATTTTTAAAGTGGAAAAGACTAGAAAATTTCTATATAAAATCTCTATATTCGTTTGTTTATCTTAGATACATATAAATGACATTTGTACATGATTCATTCAAATTTTATTAAAAATATTAATATTTAGATGTCTACTCGTCTGTCATTTCCGTACTAATAAGCAAATATCTTATAATCTATTAAAATTGCTTTAAACCTTTCAAATCTCAGAAAATCCCGAGCTTTTGATGCTAGTAACATATAGTAGTTTAAATAAAACTATTTTATTAGATGTGCTGTGTACAGTATTATATAAACATTTTCAAATCTTTCACTTACATTTATATCAATAGGACATTGACTCTATGACAGCTAAGCGCACTAATATATGTATAGCGACAAAGAAAAGCGATTGAACGCAAATCTATGTGCCGTTTTTGTAGAAAACAATTGATCGATAATATCGTTCTTTAATCTAACGGGCAGTTTCGTGATCAGAATAATAATGATCAATTTAACACAATTTATTACATAAATGTAACGATTTTCATTTTCATTATCAAGAATCTAACTTAAAACATGAAGATTAACTTCAAATTAACTTAAACTTCTTCTTGACATTATTTAGAAATCAGCCGCGTAAATCTGAATATAAGCAGTCGAAATTCACCGAAAATTTGTGATATTCATGGCAACTCTAGTCCTTTTTCAGTTTTTCACGTCTTTAAGGGTTGTCACTGATCAATCAATGAAAAATCACTGAATAATCAGTCAAATTCAGTGATTAACCACTGAAAATACTCCCGATCGTTTCTCCTGATATATATGATTAAAGCGACCTGAGCTTGGTCAATAGATTTCGAAATCCTTTTTTTTTCCTCATTCTGTGTATTTTTTAAAGCTTCACCATCAGGGTCGCGACGACTAGCGTCTGCGCGCCGCGACGGGTGCTATGTATAGCCAATATGTGCGCTTCTAAATGAAATGCCCGGGGCATCGGTTTCTTCGTGCGAATTATGTTCATTGCACGCCCGGTCATCGGCTACTTCACATCTGCCATAATTCGCGTAAAAACAGAAAAAAAACGTGCACGAATAAACGCATCGATGTTTTTAATTATGAGAGAAAACACGATTAAAAAAGCTCTCGTTACAGACTATTTTCCAATTTATTAAAATGAGTTTAACCGCTTATACCTTTCCTCAAACAATAAGTTAAGATTAACAAATAGTAAACTAAACGAAAGATTTAATTAGATAAATAAACATTTAATTACAAAATAATATAGTATTTAAAGAATGTTATAGCATACATTTATGAAACTTGAATATTTATCATTGAAATCATTGGTACAATTAAAATACAGTTAAAAGTTTGTAATAATACTTTCCAAAAAATATAAACAGTGAAAATGTGAAAGTGCAGTATCAACACTCAGGAAATTAAATTCTTTTTTCTACTTGGTACTCAACAACCAAAATAATCGCTGATTCAGATTTTGGCATCTGCTGTATGCCAAGAAGGTAATGTAGAAAGGTTTTCACTTTTTTTATAACTGAAAGTATATTTCCAATTAATTCAATTTTATACAGTAATACTTTTCTGAATGAATTCTTTTTTCTATTAAACTTTGATATTTACATAAAATAAATATAAGTAGATGAACTGGTGCGTTGGTCAGAATAAATATTGGGCTGTATCTTATGATAGGATGCGTATACTTAATGTCAGTGATACCGTGATCACATAGTGTTTAGATTTGCTGATAATTACACCCGCTAACTTTCTTATATTAAGTGTACATCCTGTTACACACAGTATTCGACACCATAAATTTCAAACGAGACATAAACAGTGAGCTGGAATCTGTGATAATAAAGTAGATGATCAAAGATAAAATAAGATCGTAAAAGATTAAATTTTTAATAAAAATTCCCATTCTGTGTTAAATGAAGACGAAATCAACTGCTGCACATTTTTTTTGTTAAACTATTTGTTATACTTGACTGAGTTTTAATATTTCTGTGGAGGAATTATACGCAATATAATTATGATCAGTAGTAATAAGCAGTTGCACCTGCATAATTTTCGTTAAACTAGTTAAATTTTCATTAGAAATACTAAAAAATTATAACTATATCAGAATTAAGACTTCTGTGCTACAAAAAGAATTCCATGTTTTCTTTTATGATGTGCATTTAAAATTAACTTTATATTCTTTACTTTCTTTCTCTATATTTTCGCAGCATGTGTGAATCCAAATCATCTGCTTTTGTGTAAAGTAAAAGAAAGTAACAGACCCCGCCTTTAATAAACAAGATTAACTTAATAAAATAGATTATCTGAAAAGAAAGGGGGATGAATGAACCCTTATGGGCATGTTGTAAGAGTAAGATAGGAATTGTAGTTAGCAACCTCAAACTGTACCTCTCGAGTATTGATCACATATCAGAACTATGTGGTCACCTGAGCTTTGTTTCATAAATTTTCAAGGAAATTAGAAACACTGTATTTTCTCGATATTTTTTCTCTTTGTTGTGTATTTTTGTTTCTTATTGTTTAAAATTAAAGCGTTATAATTTGCATGTCTGTGAAAATAACACGTACACGTGCTTTTGCCAAGGAATTTGCTAATATTCAGCCTCATTCACACAGCGATGAATTATTTTTAGCCTGCATTTTAAAACAAACCGAATACCCTGAATAGCAGCTTTGTCATAGTTTTACGACTACCTATATTAAGGTCCATTATGACGCCTTCAATTCAGGAATTTTCAGATTCATCACGTACATATCCATATGTAGAAAAGCTTTTCAAATTGTAAGAAAATTTTGTAAAATGTTTTGTAAAATGTTTAAGAGTCTAAAACAGTTGTACAAAATTTAAAAAAATTTTCGTCTATAGTAAAAATAACTATAGATAGATGTATGGATATGAAATAAAAAGAAAAAGCGCGGAATTGCAAATTTGACCGATAGGAGAAAACCTTTCGAAGATACCGAGTGAGGTCATTCTTTAAACACGTAATTGTTGGTGGTAATGCTTGTAATTAGTGATAGTGAGCTACTCTTATTATACCTTGTAGTACGTGCCTTACATTTGACGACATAGAAAAATAGGTAAAGTGCAGCAATATTGCGTATATTTCAATATCTCGTTTCAAAACTTGCACAGGTGATGGCTCTGCGATAAGACTCTTTTTTTCATGCTTGTGAAAGCACGCTTGTAAATTGTATTTGTAAATTCACCTGACATAATGTTATGATACGCACAGAAGCTGAAATCGATACATGCAGCATCATCCATTAGCCGAAACTTTATTGAATTTTCTTCACAATAGTTCAAAACATCCAATACACCTGCAGACATTTTTCTAAATCTGAAAAATCATCACAGCTCTTACATTGTTTTATTAAGAAATTTATTTTGGATCACAGAATGGACCATATTTTTGAAATATGGTCCATTCTAGGGATTGCGTTTTGACATTCCTTTAATATTTTTTATCAAGACTTTACATAATAAACAAACTGAAATATTGTCAAAAAAAATAAAGGCATTTTTTCTAATTTGATCGCGAACCATTTCCTTAACCGAGACCTTGAAGGCCAAGGTTTTTCTAATAACGTGGCAATCCTATTAACGACTAATTTTCACACATTGCCTATTGTTAACTCCACCTGCTGCGAATACCTTCATCTAATTCACACATTTATTCATTGTTAAAATATTCTGACACTTAAAAAATTTGCTTTATTAGTGTATAATGTACGATGCAAAATTAGGATAATTTAATTTATAGATTATAGCTATACAATTTTAATTTGAAGCGTGCATATTGGGTTGAAGTTTTAGACGTTCTAGTCTGACGATTTTTTATTTTTATATTCATTGGAATAAAAATTTTTCCAAAACTCACAATTTTTATTTATTTACTGGCAGAAATTTACTCAGCGTTGTCCAGGATTTTAAGAGATTTCTTAAAATTCAAAGTAATTTTAAAGAGACTTTAAAGAATTGCAAAAGGTTTTAAGTAATTTTGAGGACTTTTTCAGGATTTCAAGAATTTTGTTTTAAATTAGGATTTTTAGAAATATTGAAGAATCTTATGAGATTTCCAGTTATTTTCAGGAATTTAAGAAACTTCAAGAAATTTGAAGGGACTTTAAGAGCTTTCAAGGGATTTTACGAGATTTCAAGATATTTCAAGAGATTTTAATGAACTCCATGGAATTTTGAAATATTTCAAACGATTTTAAGAAATAATTTACAGAAGATTTAAAAAATTTCAAATAATTTAAAAATATTTGAATGGGACTTCATTTGAATTCAAGTATATTTGAATCAATTCCTTGAAATTCCTCAAAGTCACTTAAAATCTAATTAAATCCCTTAAAATGTCTTGAAATCTTGTGAAAACTCTTGAATATCCTTAAATTATTTTGAACTCTTTTGAAAATCTTTTGAAGTTGCTTAAAATCTCTTGAAATCCCTTAAAATATCTTGGAACTCTTTTGTCACTTAAAATCTGTTAAAATCTCTGGCAAATCCGGGTAAATTTCTGCTAGTAAATAAATAAAAATAAAAAATATTTTTTGGAACTTTTTTATTTTAATATTCTTAATCTAATAAATATAAAAAACAAAAAAATAATCTGAAACTTCAATCTAAAAGCGTGCATATCTCTTTTATGTATGTATAAAATATGCCTCAAAAGTTGAAAGGTTCGATTTATTGTTCATGAGTTTGCGCGTTTGGGTTTGAATTTTCCTCCCCCCTTCTTTAATCTTAATTTAATTTATTTCCTGGCCACGGTGCAGCTAATTGCATTTATTGTAACTTTAAATCTGAGGAAAGTCTTACATTAGTCTCAAACTAATTTTTCTTTCTCTTGGGCTGAATTGAATGTTAAATATTTTAATCGAACGCTATCTTTTCGTGGATATATCTCGTCGTAAATATTACATTTCATTTTCATTGTCCAACATTAAAGAAAAATCTAAAGTACATATCTCATTATCATTGTTTCTTCTGATATTATTGAACTATAGTAAATACTCCTCCCTTGACAGAAATGCGCATCTAATTATTAAATGCTGCGAACTTCGGAGAAATACGGCTTATCAGAGAAAAAACTAAATTTGATATTGCTCAAAAAAGATGATCCGACAAAGAAAGAAGTCTGCAGATTTATAAAAATATATAGTTCATTAAAACTTGCTTGGATCTTTTGAAAACTGGTTTGCTTTTATATTTATTAGTCCTGAAAAGTATCTTGATCATGAAGCAAATGCTTCATTCATCTGAAATTATAGCTAATGTTTCACGAGCCGCTTTTTTAATCATATAATTTACTGCAATGCGGGCGCGTATGAACTTGATCAAATTAATTTCAATTGAATTTGAAGACCGCGTAAAGTGCAGTCTCTAAAGGTCTCTAAAGCAAATTTTTATTTTTATTTAATTAATACATTAATAATTGATTGTTGCCACAATATCACATAAAATTCTCTTATTTCTTTTCCAAAAAAATTGTGACTTCCCGGCATGTCATATGTCAGTTTTAAAGAAAAGCTCCTTTTACATTTTATGGCCCTCTCCCTTCATTGTCCAGAGTCCGGAATGTCCAGGTCTTTTAAACCTCCACTTTCCTCTTTTAATCTCTATGTAAAAAAAACTGCTCTCACTGTTTTCATCCCACATGGCTCGTTTCAAGAAAATAATCCAAACTAGCGCCGATTTCAGTATTCTCAGATCCATGCTGACCGAAACATGAATAAAAATTTCAAACTATGTGCACTCTAAAAATAATACAGTCGAAGCCAAAATTTTTCTTTTACACGTAGTGGTATTTCATTTATAAAGATCTGCTATTTTTTCCTACGTTTAAAAGGTACGATATATGGGAACGAATAAATATTTCAATTTTTACTAAATATTTATTTTAATAACTTCAAATTATCACCCTCATTATATAAAAATATACAGCTCAATTATTTTATTTTGTCAAACATTTTTCGTAGTTTATTTTAAAAATAAATCTCTTGAATTTTTTTACGAAAGAGATTAGATATACATGTGATTCAGTTTTTAGATGAAATATAATTCATTGCAGCTTGATTTAACTAAGAACTGCGCAAAAATTATAAAAATAATTTAATGAACCATAAAAATGCAAACTCGAAGCTAAGTAAATATCTAGAAGTAAAATTCTTAACATATACGATTTTACTTTCGTATATATCAACGAACCCCAAAGGAACCAGTCAATTACAGCTTGTTGACACCTTTAAATTTATACACCAGTGATTGCATTTGCCCATAATTAGCGCCTTGGACACAATTGTTGTTATTTCCATATTTAATAGAATTATTAGTGGACAAAGTTGAGAAAGAGACCAATTTGTATACAGGTCAAGTATTTAAACGCAAATAGAAATTGAATAGTCTCAAACTTTAGCGCTTTTTAAAATAAGATTTTACTTTTTACCGACTGATCTTTGATTAAATTTTTATTTTCTTTTAACACCCCTTGTTCTCAGCCACTTAACCGAAATTTATAGCAGCCTCTTCTAAAAGAGAATTTCCTAAGGGGGAGTTGACAGTTGAGAGTGAAATTTGAAACTTCAAATAAGTACATACTTATAAAAAAATTTATGTGAACTGGGGTTCAATCATGTAACTTTCTCATTTTCTCATTTTTCTTATTTAAACACTTGTAGCGTGACACGTTAGACATTTCAAACATCAACCATGAAATCTTTAAAAAGAATTGTTGGAAATTCCTTAAAATTCTTGAAATTCTTTAAAATTATTTAAAAATTGCTTGAAATCATTGAAGTTTAAAACGTCAAACGTGTCATGCTGCAAGAATTTATCGAACAATGGGAAAGTAGAAAACTGAGAAAAGAAGTAAAGTTATAGATGATTGACTCCCTGTTCTCGGAAATATCTCTGAAATATCATTTTTGCATCTCATCTGACGGACATAAATTTGTTCTTGCAAAATAAATGTAGTGAATTCTTTGAATAGATATTCTGCTAACAATTATTCATCAAGCATCACGCCACTTGTGTTGACGGCCTCCTGCGAACATTCCTGGCATTTCTTGAGCCCTTCGCCATTGTTTATAAACATTAAAGACTTGGCGCTGATAACAAACGCATAATATATTTATCAACAAATCCTTACACGGTACTTGACTCTGACTCACAGTGTCATAGTATACAAGTCAGACGAGTTGCATTTACAGTCACACCAAAGTATCCGAACTGTAATGAACTCTTCTCATACACGAATCATCACTTGATACTATCATAATTGACATTCCTCTATTTTTTCAATTTTATCTTATACTAAATCAAAATGAATCAAACAAAAAAGGCGTTCGTGTCAGTATTCTCATAATTACCAAATTTTCCATTTTTTCATCGTTTTCGGTTGACACTTCAGTGAATCTTATATTAACAACATTATTAGTGGTACAAATAATTCATCCGAAAATATATGCAATGAAAGTACTTCTTAGAAACTTAATTTTAAATGAATGAAAAAAAAGAGGACATATTCCTCGGGTTGAAGTTTCAGACGTCTAGTCTGACGATTTTTTTTACTATTTATTTATTAGAAACAATTTTAGAGAATTTAGAGGAATTTGCAAAAGATTTTAAATAATTTTAAGGAATTTCAAGAGATTTTATAAGATTTCAAAACTTATAAAAGGATTTCAAGAGATTTATAGTAATTTTAAGGAACTTCAAGGAATTTTTATATATTTTAAACAATTTTAAGACATTTACAGAAGATTAAAAATTTTTTAAAGAATTTCGAGTAATGTTAAGGGATTTTAAGGGATTTCATTTGATTTACTCCACAAATTAAAATAAATTCCTTAAAATTTCTTAAAACCACTTAAAATGTTTCGAAATCTTTTGAAAATTTTTAAACTCTCTTGAATTCTTTTGAAATCTATTGAAATTCCTTATAATCACTTATCACTGAAATCTCTTGAAATCCCTTGAAATTCCTTACAATCACTTAAAATCTGATAAAATCCTTTAAGGTGTCTTGAAATCTTGTGAAATCAATAGAAATTTCTGAAAATCTCTGGAAAATTCTTTTACTAATTTTTTTAAACTTTTATAAAAATCCACTCTCTAAATCTGAATTAGTAAAAAGTCGGTCACTAATTTACTTCAGTGAAAAGTTCAAAACTTCTAAATGAAATAATGAAATACAACTAATAATTAGTAAAAATTTTCACTAAAATAAATTAGTGACCGACTTTTCACTAATTTAGATTTATAGAGCATTGAAATCTTGTGAAAACTCTTGAAAATCCTTAAACTGTTTTGAATTCTTTTAAAAATCGTGTGACGTTTCTTAAGATATATCTTGAAATTCCCTAAAATGAAAAACCACTTAAAATCTCTATGAAATGATTTTGGGAACCTTTTTGATATTCTTAATCCAAAAAATGATGAGAATGTAATACAAAAAAAAAATAAAATAAAAATTTTCATCAGACTAAACGTCTGAAACTTCAACCCAATGACATATTCTAATTTTTTAAGTGATAAAAGAAACAATTTTTTAAAACAAATTAAACTTTGTTTCTTTGTTTTCTAGATACAATTTGCACTTCATATTCTTCACTTGAAGTTTTAAACCATTTTTTGGGAAATTTTCATTTATATCTTGAAATTTAAACACTCTTCATGTAAAGTATGAACCGTGTCCTATCCGTACTATCTGATGCTCATCGGCGTTCATTACAGATCACTAACCAGAGTTTTTTCTTATCTTGCAACAAACATTGCCGAACCCTTGTATGGTTTAGATACGTTGATATTAACGAACCAAGAAGTACACCTTTTATGGAATAGCTGATAAAATGATCATTCTACCGGCAAAAAAAAGTTGGTTTTAATTTAACTTGTAATCTAGAATCTAGTACATAATAATAATTCAAATTTACTCGGCCAATTATATTAATAGTTGCACAAATAAAATTAATAATTACTATTATAATAAGATTTTTTTTTCCATTTTACAGACGACCAAATACAATGTACTCACATTGAACCGAAAACGAGTCTAGGAAAAGCAAGGATTTCAAAAGATTTTTTCGAAAATCTTTTAAATCTCTATTTTTTTGACAAAAAGTCCTGCAAAGGGAAAAAGGATATGTCAGAAGTTCCTCTTCTATCTACATCAGACATGAAGACGGAAATTACGGATCCACGAAACATGATAGTACTCGAGGTACATGAAATTAAATATATAACATGTAAAATTGTAAATTGAGGCCCGAAATTTGATTTTCGAATGTTTTTAATTTTTTTTTTTCATTTTCTGAATTAATACAACAGGTTGGCTCGCCTGGTGATACCTGGAGGTATTGTGTAGAAAGACAACAACTGGCTAAAAGATCTGAATGGTTTCGCGCCCTGCTTTTGGGTCACCTCGCTCCTCCTTTCAGAGACCCTCCGCCGATAATTCCATTACAACACATAGAAAAACGAGCATTCGACAATTTTCTTAGGTAAGAATGAAAACTTGAACTTCTTAGTCAAACAAATTTAATGCAAAATTATTTTAAGGGATTTCAAAGTGTTTTCTTTGATTTCTAAGTAATTTTAAAAGTTCCGAGGGATTTCAAATGATTGTAAATATTTTATGGTATTTCAAGTAATTTTAAGGTATCTCAGGGAATTTTGATAGATTTCAAGATATTTTATAATATTTTTAAAAATTTTAAGACACTTCGAACAAATTCAAAAGACTTAAGGGTGTTGGAGCCAAGTTCCAATTTAAAAATTCGATTTCGTCATTTTACTTATAACAAATATTAAAATTGGAATTCTTTCCGTCTGTAGAATTAATCAATTTTTAATTTTTAAATTTTAAATTTAATTAATTTTAGAAAATATCTAATTAAAATATTTTTTGAGTAAAATGAAAATATTTAATTTTGAAGTTAGATTTTGAATTCTTCGTTTTATGCAAAAAGTATCGAAATTAAATATTTTTTCGCTCTGTATGCAGTCTAATATTTGAAAAAAGATTAGCGCTACAGAGCGAAAAAATATTTATCTATAATTTTCGTTGAGTAAAATGGAGAATGGAATTTAGAGCTTAAGGGTGTTGAAACCAAGATCTGATCCAAAAATTCGATTTCTTCTTTCGATTCTTTCCGTCTGTAGAATTAATTAATTTTTAACTAGAATTATGCGCACAGAGCGAGAAAATATCTAATTAAGATATTTTTTAAGTAAAATGAAAATATTGAATTTTGAAATCAGATTTTGAATTCTTCGTTTTATGCAAAAAGTATCGAAACTAAATATTTTTTCGCTCTATACGCAGTCTTATATTTGAAAAAAGATGAGTGCTACAGAACGAAAAAATATTTATCTATAATTTTTGTTGAGTAAAATGGAGAATAGAATTTCGAACTTAACACTTGGGTTCAACGCCCTTAAATACATTTTGATTCTTCAAATCCCTTGGAATTTTTTTAAAATCACATAAAATATTTTCTTCAAATTCTTTGAAATTTCATAAAAATCTCTTGAAATTCTCTAATGTAACTCGAAATCTCTTAAAATGCCGAACAACGCCGAGTAAATTTCTTTTAGTAATAATATAGTACATTGTATTAAACTTGCCATCCTAATTTCCAGTTATCTTCAAGATGAACCGATAAGCTTTAACTCGGTTTCAACGGCGAGGGCTACTCTTGATGTAGCACATCAGTACCTATGTCCCGATCTTGCTCATATGGCTGTGAACTTTCTTCAAGAAAATCTGAAAACATCAAACGTTTTGGAAGTCTATCACGGTCTAATGTTTTACATCAACGATGCAACATTAGATGCAGGAAGAACACCAACAACTCCTACAGCCCCTCCTGCACCCGGGGACGATGCCGGTGAAATAAGTACATAAATTTGAGCAAAGATGATTTTACTTTAAATCGTGTAATGATCCCTAGCGAAAGCTTCGGATTGAAATTCATTCCGGATCAATTCGAATCATTCCGGAATTTGTGTCCGAACCAAAGAGTTTTATTTCGATCTAATCTGAAGGAAGTTTTCAATTCGAATTAATCTGAAACCTATTCAAAAGCAATCCGAACCTTTTATCCGAATGGATCCGAATTAATCCGCCAATCCGAATTAATCAGATAATCCGAACTTTCAATCCGAATAAATCCGAATGAATCCGACCAATCAGAACATTCAATCCCAATTAATCCGAATTAATCCGGTCTATTCGAATCATTCAAATTAATCATACAAATTAAGGAATGATTCGAATTAATTCGGAATGAGTTTCAATCCGAATCATTCCGGAATTTGTATCCGAATCCAACAGTTTCATTCCGATCTAATCCGAAAGAAGTTTTCAATCCGAATTAACGCAAAGCCCATTCAAAATCAATCCGAACCTTTAATCCGAATGAATCCACCAATCCGTATTAATCAGAATTAATCAGAACATTCAATTCGAATTAAGCCGGTCTATCCGAATCAATCCGGATGATTCCCAAAAATTTGATTATATTCGGATTCATTTGAATTGACCGGATTTATTCGGATTGAAAGTTCGGATTAATTCTGAATTAATTAATTAATAACTGTTTATTTCGGATACAATATCCGTAATTTATATCCGCACCAAACAGTTTCGTTCCGATCTAATCCAAAGGAAGTTTTCAATCCAAATTAATCA
>CAJFCP010024287.1:25883-44526 GCA_904066005.1 Synergus itoensis | reverse complement strand
TTAGTCAGAGTCGATTAGTTCGAAGAATGAAAACAACGCTTTATTCAGTTTTTCAAAACAGAGAATCATTTTGATTCCAATTGGTTGAAGGAGGCGGAAATGTTTGGGGGATTTTCGTTAATGAAGGACTGGCAAGAAGGTAGGAGAGTCAACGACGCAAGCAAAGGCCAACAGGTCACCATTAGAGCGTACTGTTCCAAACTACTAATAGCCAATTCATCCACCATAGTCAGCCCAGACTACACCCTCCTGTAGCGACCAAGATCGACGCCCAGTATAAATATAGGTAGCCTTCAAGCAAGGTTCCTGATCGACAACAAGCCACCCAACATTTAACTCTGAATTACGGACTACCGTCGCAATTAGTGTACCCAATACTGGGATTTACTAATTTTTCTTTTCTACTCTTCTGTAGAAAAATGAGAGCATTCAGAATCTGGACAAACTTTTTCATAGGGTGTGTTTAGAGATAAAGGTACAATATTATGAGTGCTAATTGTTCCAAAACGTTTGAAAGCTTTGTTCAGTTTAGGATTGAGAAATCAGAACACTGCCGAGAAATCAGCACACAAAAATCTGAATATAGAGAAATCAGAATAATGAGAAAGCGTTTCATCCCCACTTCTGAACATGATAGCCTCTATCAGAAGAAGTATAGACGGCGCCTTACTCCTGTAATTACGAGGGGAAATTAAGCACCAGCGCAGCCGCCGTTCGGTCCACACTCCACGGTCCATCCATCCGTCTGTTGTTCGGTTAACGAGAGATGAGAAGGAACCACGTTTCTCGTGCTCAGACGACAAAGACTGTGACGGAAGACGAGCTCGTGCTCCACGTCAGTCAACCAGCCAACCATCAGCTTCCTTAGCCTTAGATCTCGGCAATGGATCGAGCCACAAAGCACCCATTAAAAGATCATATCACCCACTGCAGCTTCTGAGAACGAGCAAGATCTCCCTATGAAAGGGTAGTCTTTCCTCTCTTTCCTCTCTTTCCTCTGGTTTTCCTCCTCCCTTTATCTCTAATCTCAAAGGAACACGTCCCTCTAATATTTGTGCATAAAGGGAATACTCAAGGGAATTTATTTTCGAAACGAAGCACTTTAAAATACATTTTTAGCCGAAAGTATTAATCAAGCTATGAAAAGTTTATGAAAAACGCCGGTAAACAAATTCTCTTTTTTCAAACACACACTAAGAAAATGAAGTTCTTTTGATGAGACGCATGAATATCCCCAAAATTTTACTTTTCCTAATTTACATTCTACAGAAATTCATTTGACCGACTATTAATTTTACCTAATTCATAATTCTCCGAATTAGCGTTTCACTTAATTTTTATTTTTACGAATTTCCATTTACCCTAAATTTTATTTTTCCGATTTACTATTCGACCTACATTTTATTTTATCGAATTACCATTTGCTCTAATTTTTACTTTTCCGAATTACCATTTGCTCTAATTTTTGTTTTTTCGAATTATCGTTTTATCTAATTTTCAATTTTTCGAATTAACATCTGTCCTAATTTTTATTTTTTCGAATTACTATTAGATATAATTTTTATTTTTCCGAACTACCATTTGATCTAATTTTTAATTCTCCGAATTACCATTTGTCCTAATTTTTATAATTCCGAAGTATTATTTTTCATAATTTTTATTTTCTCGATTTATCATTTAGCATAACTTTCATTTTTCCGAATTTCTTTATGTCCTAATATTTATTCTTCTGAATAGCCACATAACCTAACACTCATATTCAAGAATCACCATTTGACATAATCGCCATGTAACATAAATTTCATTTCACCTAACGACTTCCGGTCAGTTTCGAAGTCGTTATTTCCCCTCTTTGTAAAAGTGAATCTGATCTGTAAGTCAGATACAGATTGCGAGATGGCGCTCCTAGATAATTCTAGATTTCCTTAAAGTGAATTAAAAAAGGGCGGAAAATTCAAATTCAGAAATAAAACTATAACTCACAAAATAGTTTAATAAATATAATTATGTATAAAATAATAAAACATTCAAAGGGATTTTAAATAATTTTAAGGTTTTACTAGATATTCTAGAGAAATTTTCAGGAAATCTTTTGAATATCATAAAAACTTCTTAAATCCTTTAAAATTCATTAAAATGTCTTATAATTCCAGGCCATCTTTTTAAAATTATAAAAATCGCTTGAAAATCCTTAAAAATGTCTTGTAAATTTCTGCCAGTAAATAGAAAAGAACTTTCGGTTTTGGGAACTGGAAACTTTTTTTTATATATATTATACTTCAATCCCATCTTAAAAAAATGGTATAACGAAATTTCTCGAAAATCTCGCATACATTGTTGTTGCAAACCTGATTGGCTTTTAAATAACTTGAAGTTGTATAAAACTCATAAAAATCTCTTAAATTCTCTTAAAATCCGTTAAAATTTCATGAAATCCTTAAAAATCCACAAAATCTTTTAAAAATGTGATGAAATCCCACAATAAAATTACCGAAAAACTTTAAAATCCTTTAAATTCCATACAACATTTTAAAAGTCATAAAAATCTCCTGAAATTCCTAGAAAATTTTGGAAATTCTTTAAAATTCTACGATAATATCCTTTAAAATTTATTAAAATTATTGGAAATCTCATCAAATTCCATAAAATCTTTTAACATTTCATAAAATCTTTAAAAAAATATAAAAATCTCTTAAATTCTCTTAAAGTCGTCAAAATTCCTTAGAATATATTAATATCTCTCAAAATTCCCCAAAATCCCACGAAAACATTTAAAATCCCTTAAAACCTTATAAACTGTTTGAAATCTCTTAAAATTCTACGAAACCTTTTAAAAATCGTAAAATTATTTTGCGTTTAGTAAAAATTACTTGATAATCGTAAAAATCCCTTAAAATTCTTAGAAACCTTTTGAAATCCCTTTCTAAAAAAAAGGTGGTGTCACAAAATATTTTCAAAATTTGGTATACATTGTTGTTGCAAATTTGATTGTCTTTTGAATGACTTGAAATTGAAAGAAGAAAAACGAAATAATCGCGCTCTCAGCGAGCTTGTTGATTTACTATAAATGTAAATATAAAAAAAAATTTCGGCTTAGGGGTGTTCGGTGTCCTGTGGATTATTCTCTAATGAACGAGATGTTAAAAATTGAGATACTTTAATTGCAATTACGAGAGTGGACGCGTTAAAGCGAGCGTGGTCAGGCTTCAGGGCTGGACAAAGAAAACCAGCTTCTCCTAGAAACGGGGAAAGTTTCCACAAGCTTGGAAGCCAAGCGAGTGAAGGAAACTTTGTCCAGCTTTGGATGGTTGCTTGGTTGGCTAGAAACTCGAGGAAGCCTCGTCAGCTCCCTCGTCGTCGATCTCAACGCTCTCATCGACCTCTTCGTCCGCGTGGTCGGCCTCCTTCTCCTCCTGATTCTTCAGGACGATAATTACCGCCGCAACCGCTTTTGTCCAGCTTTACAGCAACGGGTTTCCACGTGAGCCTTTGTCCAGTGCCAGAAGTGGAGTTGGTTGGACGTAATCGAATGGCAATTATGTTTGCGCAACCGAATCGAGGACAATTAGGTATTTCACTCAAACTTCTCTAAACTTTAGATAAGTTCCAGAAGTGATAATGAGTGAAATATTTTTTGAATCGTTTGACTTTTGGTATGGGTAAAAGGCAGTAGGCGCTGGTTATGAAAAAAGTGTCTTATAAATAAAATAGTGAGGCCTAAAAATAGGGGAATATTATTAACTCGTATTAGAGGGTGGTGTCGTGCACCATGGGAGGGATATCGAAATATTCGCTCGGGGTTGAAACGCGCAGCTGATGCCCCGGCACCGTAAGCTCGTAAAATAATCTTTTTTTAAACCCCAGTGACACGTCCAGTCCCATTAAGAAAAAAGTTGCCTCTTTTCAGATTGAAAAAAATATAAGTTTTTAAATAAATCCTATTTATGAATCTGCATTTTTTGTATGTATGTACTAGCGTTATTTGCCTTTTAATGAATTTCAAGGGGCTAAGTACTAATTAGTGGGCTAATTTTAAGGGATTTTCAAGTTTGTTGTGAAATTTAAAAGATTTCAAGTGATTTTGAGGAATTTTAATTAATCCATTAACTTGACTGTTCCGAGCAGTTTACTGAACGTCGAAATAGTCAAAGCTTCTAGTAGATTCTTGGTAGAAGTGTGCTAAGATAGAATCGTCGACGACGTAGTGCGGTGTTAAGCCAATATCTCTTAGGTGGGCCATAGGCGAAGCATTAATTTAGATTATGGCTGTGGCTCAAGCAAGCTTGCTGTGGCTTCTCGAAATAGAGGATAGAAACTGTATACGATCTTCGTAAGATACCTTTCTCTCCTTCTCTCTCCTTATCCCATACACCCTCTTCTAGTATAAGAGAATCGGGTACACACGAGCCACAGGCTAAGGCTAAGCCTCGATTTTGATGTCTTTAGGAATTTCCATTAAACCAAATTCCATGTGCAAGCACCGAACCGCAAAGTTTTATCATCGGATACAGCAGATGATCAATGGTAAGGTGAATCTATCGTTCGAATAGGATCACTGAACTATAATCTTATCTGTTAACAATCTAAGCTTTTTGTAAATTTCCAAAATTCGAACCAGGGTGGCCACAAGATTCAATCTTTTCATTTCCCTGACAGTTCCCTGACTTTTCTCTGACTTGCAGACAAATTTCCCCGACAGAAAAGTATTGAAAATGCGAAAAAATTGTCAGTAAAAATACTAGTGAAAATTTTTTAAAATTTCGTATAATATCACTTGAAATCTCACTTGAAATAAATCACTTCATAACACTTAAAATTTCATGAAAACCCTTAAATTTTCATGAATTATAAAATTCCATGAAATCCTTTATAATTTCACAGAATCTTTTACGAATCATAAAAATCTCGTGAAATCCTTTAAAACTCAATAAGGAACTTCAGAATTTCCTAAAATATATTATTAAAATCTCTAAATAAAAATGCTTCGCAACAAAAACCTCACAAAATCCTTTAAAAATCAAAAATAATTTTTGAATTTTTTTTTAATTCCACGAGAAATATTTAAATTCCTTAAAATCATTTTTTAAAAAATGCCAAATTTTTTTTTAATTTTTACAGTCTTCTTAAAATTCTTTACAATTCCACGAAAAACTTTAAGATCTCTTAAAATACGTTTAAAATTCTTGAAAACCCAAAGAAATTTCATAAAATGCTACAAATTGTTTTATAAATTATAAAAATCTTGTGAGATTCTTTACAATTTCAATCAAACCCCTTAAAATCACTTTAAAAAAATCAAAATGTATTAAAATTTTATAAGCCTTTTTAAAATCCTTTAGAATTCCACAAGGAACATTAAAATTTCTTAAAATTTCTTAAAATTCTTTGAATTCTCTCAACTTCCTTAAAAATCTCTTAAAATTTCATGAAGTCTTTTAAAATTCCACTAAATCTTTTAAATATTATACAAATCTCTTGTAATCCCTTTAGATTCTTAGAAACCTTTTAAAATCTTTTAAAATTATTCAAAATCTCTTGAAATCATTAGAAACCAAGAGAATCTCAGAGAATATGCCTGGAAATTCTTTGTAATCCTTCGAAATCAATTTTTAATTTTTTTTTTTTTAATCAATTTTTTTATAATCCTTCGGTATCAATTTTTCTCAATAAAATCAACTCGGTAAAGCCACTTGATCAGAACTGGTCAATGATTGGGAACCGTTAAACTGCGATATGACATCTGGTGACGAAAATGTGAACTTCTAGGAGTAGGATAGAATATACACTTGAACTTCCCAATAGGCAACAAATTCGTGCCAGAGTGTCTCCCAATAGGCAACAAATTTGTTCTCCCAATAGGCAAATAAATTGCGCATGCGTCACATCAATTGTACATGCATTTTAAACTGCGCGCGAATAGCAACCAATCAGATGCTATGGCGCAACGCAAGCGCAGTGGTATAGTTGCCTATTGCGAGACACACAGTTGCCTATTGAGAGACGAATTCGTTGCCTATTGGGAGAACTTGCCTATTGGGACGTTGCCTATTGGGAAGTTCAAGTGTACTAGATTGCACGTGTATAATGTAAACAAGACTGAAAAACAATTTTAATTTCAGTTTATAATTAAAGTTCACAGAAAATAATTTTTACATATGGAGGCTGGTCCGTCAGGTGTGATATTTTCTCCCAAATCTTCCAAAAGTCATATTTATTGTTCAGTTTATGGCTGTAAATCGAAGGCTTGTGACTATCGTTAGAGTGGAGAATCGTAAGGTAATTTCCGTATTTTACAAGTTTCTGTAAATTCAACAAAGCACGAAAATAATGTTTTCCCTTTATTTGTTTTTCTTTAATAAATTAGCATATAATCAAAATAGACGTTTAATCAAAAAATACTTTTTAAAATGTATGTTTGTAAGCATAACTTCAAAACAACAAAAAATGAACTGTCTCTTTATATATACCTAACGATTCAATTTAAACTTATTGTTCTTAATATTGAAATACTATAATATGTATAAAATATTTATTTGCATCATATTTAATAACAGAAAGGTGTGAAACTAATTTAAAAATATACGTAATGAAAATAAATAACCTGGTCAGATACAAGAAGATAATTGCCACTATATGTGTTTGTACTTTTTACTTAAACCAGCTTTACAAGTGCACTTTACATCTCTTATTCTCGCATTTAAGTCAATTGACCCTCTAATCTCGTGGGGATGACTTCTTAAATTAGATGTTTGCATACAAAATGCAATAAATGATAGATCATAATTTCCATCACTTGATTTTCCACAAAATATTATGTGACCTGCGTTTAATACACTTTCACCATCAACAAAATTACGATAGGAGGGTGTAGACTATGTAAAACGACAAATTTCGTTGATTGACAATCTCATTTTCGCTTCTAAAACCTCTAAAATGTTTAAAATAACACACTTGCTCCGTTTTCTTTCAAATCTATCCTACTCCATCGGCCATCTTTTTTCTGTGATGTCACAACCGTGGTTCCCAATAGCTGGTTATTGGGATTTTACGAAATTCTAAGAAATTGTGAGGGATTTGGAAAGATTTCATTGGATGGACACGAACGCTTCACGAGTATTATGTAGTGTTTGTTATTTGTTACACCATCAAAATAAGAATTCGCTGAGGAAAGGGTATAAACCGTTGAACCAGCAGAACTTTGCTGACATCCCAAGATTCTGATGTGCTTGGTTGACCTTTATGTAAGCGTATCAGAGATATCCTTTGGGTAATGTGTTGACCGAAGTTGTTGGACAGAAGTGGAACGGTGCAGGGTCTTCTCTCTAATCCAATAGGCGAGAAGAGAGACGGAACGTTGGTTGTGTTGTCGCTGGAGGTATTTGAGAAATCCGATCTGAGGATCGGCTGGTAACTTTGTCGCTGCAAGTCCTGGGTGGCGTGTTTAAGCAACACGTACGCAAGTGGATAAGCAGCCTACGAAGTTCATTCACGAGCTGACGCGGTCGGAATAGGTTATACGCTTCTCTACTTAGTCTGCTATTCCCGGACGTCTGCAGAGTCACCTAATACCGGAATGCAATAACGAGTGGGTTCTCCATTGGTCCATCGTCCTTGGGTCTTGTCGCTTTAATCCGCATTAGTATCCCGCTCGATACCCTTCTAAATTCCCAGGTATTAGCGGAAATCCAGCTTCATATTAATTCTTACCACACATAATATAAACAAGTTTCGTTTTATTTTGTAATAAAATTTAGAAATTTCGGATTTTTGTAGCGTCTTGTTACGTTTTTGGACCTGTTTAGATGTCTTCGGGTCTGTTCGGATATCTTCGGGCCTGTGCGGGCATGTAAAATATGCGTTAAGTCAGAGTCACGAAGGAAAAGTAAGGAGTCTTATCTCCCTATGTATTTGGTCGCCAGAGGTGGGACAAGAAACCCTCCAATAATTATGACACGAATAAATTTTCACAATATTTGTCATGCGCGTTGTCGATATAGACTAGCAGAAGATAGTTCGAATTCGTTTAAATTTTATACTAACCTACAAAATTCTTTTTATTGAAATTACCTTACGTACTTTGTTTACAGATTATAATGTAATTTTATATTATTTTTACATTTACCTTTTCTACATCCTTTTCGGTTTTTTGATGCCATAGTCCTTCACCTTTTTATTCCAAAAACAATTAAATGGAAATATATTATGTATGTTTATTTCTAACCTTTCCCAAGATTTTCAACACAAATACGTAACAAATACAGATTTTCAGCCACGAAGCATAGATAATAATATCTTTGCACGAAGTAATAATATTACCACGAATATTACTTTATTTTTATTACTTTCAGCCCTTTCAGCCAAACATTTTCAACCAAACATAACCTCAAAATGCTTCAGAATATATATAGGATATATAGCACATCTGATAGCATAGAGGGGGAATATCACATGACACGAAAACATCAACGCGCACGACAAATATTGTGAAAATTTATTCCTGTCACAATTCTTGGAGGTGAATTTGTCCTACCCCCACTTACGGAGATAACACTCCTTACTTTTCCTTCGTGGTCAGAGTCAACTGTGTAGACCCCACTTGTATTCCTGGTAAGGCTGGACGTCGTCTAACGAGAGCTTGAATAAAAAGCTAAACAAACCGAATACTAGACCAAATAACTAACACCATATTAATTTTCCATGTTACTCAACATCAACAAAAACATTCCGTTCTCTTTTCTGAAAAAGAGATATAATTTCAGGATGCACTTCCATAATGATGATGGACTTCCACTTTTATCTAGATGATAACTTAACTGAATGATGTTTCGGTGAAGGTAATTTTATTTGCTTGATAAGCAGAAAGTGGAGACTTTTACGGTATGAAGAGGCATGTTTGACTTCCATTTCGAATACGCTTTCCGTGCACCTATGCGCCAAAGTTTCGTCGTTATTACCATCATTATCATGCTGGCTATCAACGTTACAATTTGCAAGGTAGTACACCCACAATGGCCACGAACCATTTGCCAACGTGCTCGTTAGCTCGTGCTAATTAATACGCGCGCCAAGTATCGAGCAAACGTTTCGTCAAGGGTTGCATTAAGCTCCGTCCACAGAGACATCTAGGTTCCAAAGTCGTCGCTGGGAATTGAAAGGGTTGAATTAAGACAGAGAATTATTCTCGAGTCAAAGCTTTGCAAATGCTCATTGAGAGGATCAATGGACGACCAGCGATCGACCAACGAACTGTCCACAGTTCTATATCAAGGGGTATTCGAGACCGAGGCGAATACGAAATGAGAGAGAAGCAGATCCCCAGGGTCGAGAACATCGAGGTTTGGACAGATTGCCCTATCGCCTTACACTTCGCACATCGACACGACTAAATTATCCATGAATTGGTCAATTAACCTGGCAACTGGACCAATTAAATGCCCTGACCCGAAACAGAATTCACTTTTGTGAGGTACGAACTAAGGTTAAGGACTTTGACCAGAATGACCAGCTTGACTTTGGCAAAGGTTTAAGTAAAGTGTTACTAATTGAGCTGAAAAAAATATGTTTAAATTTTCATTCTTCCCGTCCAGTCTCTTTAAAGATTATATGCAGAACATCCCTCTTCGCTTTTATTTCCTCTCGTCAAATCTGCGTCTTGTATACCCAGCTATAGTCAACAGGTACGCCTTCTTTTCCCATTACTGGATGCAAATCGAGCCTAATTTTCATTTTGCGTATATTAATACCGACGCCATCCCGAAGGGAAAGACTCTCGACTGCAGGGAAGAAGAACGAAAGAAAGAAATTCTGAGGAGACGTCTTGAGGAAAAGCGATGGAAATAGGACGACGCCCGGGTCTCCGCGATTATCCAGGAAGCGATTTCGAACGACTGAGAAATGCATGACGCTCCTCTTTTCTCACAAGGACGTGAATCTCGAGGAAGACCAAATTCTGAAATTAGAATACGAACACACCCATGAGGCCAGGTTGCCACGTGCGACTTCCAGGATACTGGTGGCTTTCAACGAGACTGAGAGAGTCTAATTTACATACATACGCTTCGACAACGTCGATGAGAAGCAGTGAAAGAGGTTCGGAAGCTGTTGAGGTATAGTACTACGTACGTCTGTGAGAAACTGCGTCACTCTTCTGGAAAATACTGTAATTGGTTGTGCGTTGAGCTCGCGAGAGACGCGAGATGAATTCTGAGATTTCCGTCGGATTACCGAAACGAACTCACGTTCCACAATTCCCCCTTTCGTATCAGACACCTCGGAAAAAATAGAATTAATTAGTGTCATCTAGAAAACAAACACTATATTTTATGCAGAATGTTATACTACTCTCTCAATCTAAATTAGTAAGAAGTTACTAATGAAATTTTGCCGAATCGTTTACTAATTCACTTTAGTAAGCATTTGTACTATTAATTTTAGTAAAAACTACTAATTCATTTAGTAAGGGTAATTAAATCAATTTTTTAGTAAAAATACACGGAGAGAAATCATCAATTCTGAGCACTTGGGAACATTCATGCTTCGAACACTCGCAGCTTCACGTGCTGAGTACGTGAGTTTTGTGAATTCAGCACATGAGGCCTTGTTTTGATTACACGCGCTTGTAAGAGGTTTCTAACAATTTTAAAAAATTTTAACGTATTTAAGCGATTTCTAAGGTTTTCTTGAAATTTTAAGGGGCTTTAAGGAATTTTAAATGTTATCCTGGAATTTCCAGGAATTTTAAGATATTTTAAAAGATTTATAAGAGTTGCGAGGGATTTTATGGAATTTCATGAGATTTCTAATAATTTTAAATGATTTCCAGAGATTTTTCTGATCTTTAAAAGATTTTCTGAAAATTTAAAGGATTTCGTGGAATTTGATGAGATTTATTTCTTTTACCGGATTTTAAAGATATAAAAGGATTTTAAATGTTACCGTAAAATTTCAAGAATTTTCTGGGAATTTTAAGAGATTTTAAATGATTTTTACGATTTTTAAAAGATTTAGTAGAATTTAAAAGGATTTCAAACGTTGTAAATTTTTTAAGGACTTTCAAGAAATTTTTCGTTTTTTAAAAGATATTGTGAAATTTTTATGGATTTGATGGACTTTTTTGAGATTTATAATAATTTTAAGGGATTTCATGGAATTTAATGAATTTTTTAATAATTTTAAGAAATTTTAAATGTTAAAAAACCTCTAGAGGTTGCTAGGAATTTTTAGATATTTTTTTAACATGCATGATTATTTTGTTTTTTTTTTCCTACAACTTCAAGTCATTTCAAAGCCAATCAGGTTTACAAAAATAATGTATGCGAGATTTTCGAGACATTTCGTTACACCACTTTTTTAAGGACATGTGAAACTTTTGAAAATTATGGTTTTCCAAAACCCAACCTTTCGTCCACAAAAATAAATATTTTGCCCTGAAACTTTGGAAAATGATAAAGAGCATCAAAACGGACCGATATTGACTCATTTTCACATGTATAATGAAAAAAAGTTTCGAATTGCTAAAATTCGTAATGCATTTTTCGCACTTTGAGGTTAGGTCTTCTATACAATTTTGATTTTCCAATAACCAACTTTTCGGCCACAAAAATTAATATTTTGCCCTGAAACTTTGGAAAATGGTAGAGAACATTAAAACGGACCGTTATTGACTCTTTTTATCTCGCAGAATTAAAAAAAAGTTTCGTCTTGCTAAATTCGATTAACCCTTCGAAAAAGTATCACATGCCCCTAAGATAGGATGATTTTTTAAGATAGGAATGATTACTAAAGTGAATTGGCTTTTGAATGATTTGAAGCTATGTAAGAAGTAAAACAAATAGTTCTGCGCGTGTGAATTTCTAGTATAGTTATGGTACGAGTAGGTATATATTTTAAGGAAAATGTTCTTTTGCTTTGTTTTTCCCTTACGGTCGATTACGGATTTTTTCACTCAAGGACAAGGTAGTACCAGGACTCCAATGGAGATTGAGGCCCCTTTCCTCGCTGGTTCCCTCGTCCCAGACCGGCTTTCTCGGCTTGGCGGCGTACCACGCGATGGTACATTTTTAATTACTTACACCCACGCAGCTGCATCGCGCGATGACTATAAATCAAGCGGAGCGCCGCCCAGCAAAGTAATTACAGCTTGAATTTTAGATAATGTTGCCGCAAGCACGGTTCCTCGCTATTGTTTCCCATCCCTTGGGTTCCTTCCTCCTATCGCAATCCAATCCGCGGACGATCCTCGGTAAACATACCCTGTTCACTGATCCGTGTCCAAGAACATTTTTTTTAGGTCGAGATGGATCTATGGGGTCAAATGGACCTCTCAGTTTTCTCGAAACTGATGCATTTGTCATTGATTCCGTTTACTAATTCACTTTAACAACATAAAAACATTTTAAAATATTTTTACTATCAATTAGTGAAAAACTACTACACGGCGAGAAAGCTATGGTTGGGCCAACCATATATATTGAAAAATATGGGGCAACCATATCTATGGTTGCTGCAGCCATAGTTTGATCAGCGCAACTATTCAATTGCTTAGCTTATCCATTTTTTTGGTTGCGCTGATCAAACTATGATTGCGCTGACAAAACTATTGTTGCACCAACCATAGATATGGTTGCCCCATATTTATCAATATATATGGTTGGCCCAACCATAGCATTTCTCTCCGTGTACAAACACTTCTACTACAGAAATTCAATTCTTTCAATTCAAATTCTTTCAAATTCCTTGCACGGAGAGATATCTGGATATTAAACCGTAATATATCTGCTTTTTAACTATGGGACGACTATCTAGATATTTAGATTTAATATCCTCAGATATTAAACTTTTTAATATCCGAGATATCAAATTTAAATATCTAAGATATTAAAATTAGAAGGAGAAATTCAAAAACCTGTAATATCTTGGATATTATGGTTTAATATCTAGATGATACATTCAAAAATCTCAGATATTAAAATTAAATATCTAGAATACTACTGCTATAGGTTAGGATAGGTACTAGGATTTGTTTATAATTACATATATTATATATAAATAATTAATAATAACAAATAATAATATTATATATTAAATAATTTATTTTGGTCGACATTACATAGATAAATCAGTCAAAATGAGAGAAATTAGGTTCATACTCTGTATTATAAAACCCGTACACTGAGAACTGCAAGATAGTTAAATCGTCCACTTCCCAACTTTTCAGCAAACTTGTCACTGCATTCAAATCCATAGTGCTATAAATAAAGTAAGAAGATTCTAATAATATATACAAATATAGCAAGAATTATTATTACGAATTATGTTAGGAAAATAAGTCTAACAGTTTATATTATATTCTCATTAGAGAATGTATGTACTAGATTTTTTTAGGTTGGGTTTGGTTTCTTTCACATTTTTTTGATATAATCTTGCACTTAGGTACGGAAAATTAATACTTACAGCTTCCGAGGGCTATGCGAAGATCGGGATATATGTCGTATAAATATAAACAGAAGAACTGACGATAGAATTAAAATTTTTAAGAATAAAGCGATCAATGATCGAATTCGTCAAACCAAAGTGCGATTTAAAATGAAATGGTGGGCGGGAATGTTTAATATCTGAGATATTAAACATTAATATCTCAGATTTTAAATTTTAATATCTTAATTTATTAGAACATTAATATCTTCTGTTATTCAAAACGTAATATCTTTAGAAAGTCGATATATTACTCTATAATATCTAGATATTATGTGACAATATTCAAATTTTTAATATTTAGTTCTTAATATCCAATTTCTCCGTGTGAAATCACTTGAAATCCCTTAAATTCATTACATTCTTTTAAATCATTGCAGGCAATCCCAAAATATTTCACAAAATTTCATAGAATAAAATAGAATTTTTCATAGGATTGATGGGATTTATCGGAATTTTAAAAGATTCTTCACTTATGGTAATAGTAAAAATGCTTACTAAAGTGAATTAGTAAATAAACTGGCACTATTTCATAATTCATTAGTAACTTCTAATACAGATTGAGAGTACCTAACGTGTAGGAGCATGAAAGGAAAATGAAATAATAGTGGAATCGAATTAAAATTTTAAAACGATGTAAAGCTGACGGAGATTTATGCTCGCATGCGCTGGGCATATGAATCCTATAATCGCTTAAGTGGTCTATTGGGAACGAAAGTACTTGCAGTCATTGAAACTTTTTCTGCTCAACTGTAAGTGAATTGATTGTGGTGGTTACGAAGATTGCAGAAAATCGTAGAAACAGTTTTCGCTTCGAAGTATATATCGTGACAAGAAAATCTAGAGAAACCATAAAAAATTCCCAGCTACAACTTCTACCAGTTTCAGCATTTTCAACAATTGCGAGATTTCTTCCTCACCCTTCATTTTCACAATTCTATCCGTTGGTGCATGAAGACTGATGATCGTTTTAAGGTCGATAAAACTTGAGAAGTGTTTACGTAAGTATGCGCTAATTAAGAGCCAATTCTGTACGAAAAGATAAGGAAGGATCTGGAAAGTAAACGGTTGAGGAGGCTCTCGCCAGTTGGCAGCACTGCGGCAGTTCCGTTTCCCGCGCAATTAAGGCGCGGTTGAGAAACCTTAAAAAAAAAGAGGTCGCTAGAAAAGAGCGGAATTTAATTAGGAGACTGTGGCTCTCGTGTTTTCAGAGATCCATAAAGGAGAGAGAGAGTCAAATGGAGAAAGTTGGGAGGTAAGACAGAGAGATGGGTAGAGAAAACGAATGAACAATCTGGAATCCGCAGAGTACAGAGGAATATGGAGTACCTACCTCGGAGGAGGGATATCGCGAGCGAAGACATAACAATCAGGAATATGATAACACGCGGGACGGATGCTTACCTTCATCTCAGGCCATCGGTAGAAGGTTGGTGAAGGGATTTCCGAGGAGAGGCGAGAGCGAGATGAAAGATGATGAGTGAAGGAGCCACGGAGGCAGGGGCGCTTAATTAGAGCCAGACTTCCGTAGGATGCTTGAGGCTTCCCTACGGTCTAAAGTTCTCTCTTCCTGCAGTTTATACGCGTAAAGTGGCTATCTTAGAATTACCCTCCAAATCATATCGACTTTAGCCCTCTTGTAATCCACCTAATTTTTCTATTTTACTAGCAAATAAGTAACGAGTAAGACTATTCTATTTTCTTTCTTATACAACTTCAAGTCATTCAAATGCCAATCAGATTTGCAACAACAGGGTGTAGCGATCTGTTTTTCCGGGTCCTTAAATAATTACACTCGAGTCTCCCAAATGTCAAGACATATTTGGCCGGATGTTCTCCCAAATGTCAAGACATTCTTTATCTCTATAGTCACATCAATTGCGCATGCGCATTTTGTATAATATAATATTTTTTAGCGTTTTAAATTACGCGCGAATAGCAACCAATCAGATGCCGAACGCAACGCGTGCGCAGTGGTTACAAGTGGGATTTCAGAAACAGGAACTTGACATTTGAGAGAATCATGTCTTGACATTTGGGAGAACTTGAGATTTGGGAAATTGACATTTGAGAGACTCGAGTGTATCTCTAAAACCTAACCCTGACTAGGCTGAAGCGTCCGCTGAGATAATTATTTATTATACGCTACTAATTATTTATTTATTACAGTCTACTTCTTAGAATCTCACACCGACACAAACACACATATTAAACTGTACTGCGAAATACGCTTCTTTCATATTTTATATTGTACCTTTAATTCACACAATACATTAGACTTTTTCACAAACAACGTCCGTTATTTTAACACAAGCTATTTAGATATGTAATTTTATAGGTGAATAAATATTTTATTATTTTTATTAGTAAAAATGATTGATCTGTTTTAATTATCTCTAAAACCTAACCCTGGCTAGGCTGAAGCGTCCGCTGAGATAATTATTTAAAGACCCGGAAAAACAGATCGTACAAGGGTATGCCAGATTTTTGCAACATTTCGTGGTTCCACTTTTTTTAAAGATGAATTTCAAAGAGTTCCTAGAAATTTTAAGGGATTTTGAGGATTTTGAAGTAAGTTTTATGTAATTCAAAAGAATTTTAGTCCCATAAAATTTCTTTGAACGATTTAAAAATAGTTTGAAAATACATAGACAGGGTGATCTCAAGATTCAATTCTTCCATTTCTCTGATATTTCCCTGACTTTCAGACAAATTTTCCTGACAGAAAAGTATTACAAATGCGAAAATTTTTTTAATAATAATGCTATTGACATCTTTCTTTTGAAATTGAAAATCACATATAATCACTTAAAATTCTTTGAAATTTCTTGATGTTCCTAGAAACATCGTAAAATTCGACGAAATCCTTTAAAATTCACTAATCACTAATTCTTTTAAAATTACTCAAAATCATTTGAAATCCTTTAAACTCCATGAAAGATTTTTAAATTCCTTAAAATTCCTAAAAATCTCTGAAAATTTCCTATTCAAAATTCCACAAAATCTTTTAAACATCTCTTGAAATATTTTTAAATTCTACGAGGAACTTTAAAATCTCTTAAGGGATTAGGTACACTTAGAACGCAATAAAAATCGATTTTTTGATAATTTTTCTACAAAAAATTTTTTATTATAGAATTATAATATTTTTCCACATAAACAATACACATTTTGAGAAGTTGTAAAAAAAATTCAGCCAAAAAAAAAAATAAAAAATGAGCAAGATATGGCCAGTCTGCGAAGATCATCAAAGTCTTTTAAAACCTATTGAAATCCTTTAAAATTTACTGAAATCTTTTGAAATTCCTAGAAATATCTTTAAAATCTATTAAAATTCCATGAAATCCTTCACAATTTCATGGTCTTTTAAAAATCATAAAAATCTCCTGAAATCCTTTAAAATTCCGCGAGAAACACTCAAATCCTTTAGAATAACTTAAAAAAAATAATAATTTCTTTAAATTTTTACAAGCCTTTTAAATTTCTCAAAATTCTACAAAAATTCCGTTTAATAATCATAAAAATCTCGTTAAATCCTTTCAAATTTTATGAGGAACATTAAAATCCCTTAAAATCACTTTAAAAAATCAAAATTTCTTTAAATTCTTACAAGAGCTCTTTGAAATCCTTTAAAGTTCTCTGAATTCCCTAAAAACTCTAGAAACCTCTTAAAATCCTTTAAAATTATTGAAAATCTCTTAAAATAATTAGAAACCCAGAGAATCTCAAAGAATGCTCGGAAATTCTTTATAATTCTTCGAAATACTTGGAAACAAAAATTCACAAAATTTTTTAAAAATTAAAAATAACTTTTGAATTTCTTTTAAAAACCCATGAGGAATATTAAAATTCCTTAAATTCATTTTAAAAATATCAAAATTTCTTTAAATTTTTACAAGCTTCTTAAAATCCTTTACACCTCCACGAAAAACTTTATTAAAATCCCTTAAAATCACTTTAAAAAAATCAAAATTTCTTAAAATTCTTACAAGATTTTTGAAATCCTTTAAAATTCCTAAAAATTCTCCGAATTCCCTAAAAACCCTAGAAATAAATCTCAAAGAATGTCCGTAAATTCTTTATAATCCTTCGAAATCCTTGGAGAGTTTCTAAAATCTGTTAAGTCTGTCTATAAAAGCTATATATATGTACATAATACGAGAAAAATACCATAGCATAAATTTGAATTTCCCTGACATGTGATCACCCTGATATAGACTTCAGAACATTTTTCTCAAGCTATTTTGAGATTTTTGAGAATTGTTAAAGAAATTCCAGTTCGTCTTCATACTTATTTAGATATAACCTCTTGTTTTTTATTTTGCCTTTAAAAGTTGCTTAGCGTCGTTGTACGTCATGCGATGGCTATCGATTCCTTGAATTCCGCACTACGGTTCGATCGATAATAATTTATCGTGTCGATATTTGAACGTTGCGAGCATCGCGGGCCGCGATATTACCGGATAAAATAAGCCATTAAGTCGACGGCGCGAGTTTCCACGAGGCGGGCTCAGACGCCATCCCTTCTTCGAGGCAAGAGAATAAGGGTACGGGGTAAGAAAGACCAAGAAGGGCCCGAATGAGACGGGATTACCCACCCAACCGAAAGGAGATTCCACTAAGCTTTCAGATTTTACCCTCTTAGCCGACCAAGGATTATAAAACGCAAATACGTCCCTTGATTAGTGAGGATAAAATAAACATCGACTCTCGCTCTCTTCTAATTCCCCTCTTTCTATTTTCTCTAATTTACTTCTTCTTACGTCTTATAAATCTATGAAATACAGTAACTACAAATTTTCAAATCTCAAACCCTAGAAGACAATAATAGGTGGCAAAACATTGAAAATAACTTCAACAATCAGAACAGAGATACTAAAAAATTGGGCTAAAAGAAAAACAGAAACCTTGATCTGCAATCCCAGTCAATAAAATTGAATTGAAGAATTCAGAAGAAACTCAAAGGAATTCAAAAGAATTTAGAGTACACAGAGAAAACTGGAGGGTCAAATCGCTCATCTGGAGGGTCAACTATAGGACAGCCTTCTAAGATAGTCAACCTGAATATCTGGATAGTCAACCTGAATATCAAATATGTTTAAATTGAATATCCAGATATTCAGAGAGGTTGACTATCTTAGAAGGCTGTCCTATAGTTGACCCTCCAGAT
>CAJFCP010024287.1:0-15883 GCA_904066005.1 Synergus itoensis | reverse complement strand
TGTGCAATGACTCAAAGTGTTTACTATGGAAAGAGTGCGGTTAGTCATAGTCGACTGTGGAAGATATGGAGATATGAAGAAAAGTTCCAACGAGATTCTTAATTCCTGAGTAGCTTTGTTGAATCCATGGGATGTGCAGCTCGAAATACCCCACCTCTGTTTCCCGGTGGAGCCTTTACAATACGTCCATGGCAGCGAGCTACCCTTTCTCTTAACGTCCAAAGTTTTCAAAGTACGACGTTCAGTGGGCGCCGTCATATATACATATATATCCCTCTGCCATAGATCCCTAGCTCGTTCTTTCCCTCGCCCCATCAGGACTCTGACTCTGACGCGTTTTGTGAAACCCAACGAGATAGCGTCAATGTAACCCGCTTGGTGGTGTTTCCAAGGTCCGTTTTGCAGTTTAGTGATATAATAGTTGACGCCAACAGATCAACGACCTCTAAAGGAAAGGTCCTTTCTCTTCAGAAATTTAAAATTCCTGTACAATCTCTAATCCCTTTAATCCTTAAGTTTTAATTCAGCAAGGTCTAAAATGTTTTAATATGTGAACTACATGCTTTTTGTATCCCCCTACGCTCATACACACAGACATCATGGGCGGATCCAGGGGGGGCATGGCTTCTTGCCCCCCCCCCAAAAAAAAAGCCAAGATTTGAAATTTTCACGCAGCTTATAAATACAAAAACTTGGTGGAGGGGGAAGGGTAATTATTTCGTTGCCCCCCACCAAAGCCCTTGTCTGGATCCGCCCCTGACAGACATAAATACATGAACAGTTAAACACACAGGAGTTTTCTATAAGAATTTCCAGGCATTAGAATAAAAGTTTGTCAGAAATTTAATTTCATAGAACTTCAAAAAATTTCGAGATATTTCAAAAGATTTTAGGGGATTTTTATAAATTTTCAGAGATAAAAACATTTAAAGAGATTTTTTACGGTACTAGCAGACCAACACCAAGCGATACGCGCACGATTACTTATTTTACTTCTTAAAACATCAAGTTATTCAAAAACGAATGAAATTTCTAGGAATTCTAATGGATTTTGAGAATTTTCAAGGGATTTTTACGAATTTCTAAAGTTTTTTTAGGATTTTCAAAAGATTTCGTAGAATATTAAGGTATTTCAGACTATTTCGCGGAATTTTAAAGGATTTCATTGTATTTTATGAGATTTCTAATAATTTTAAAGAATGTCAAGATATTTTTCTGATTTTTAAAAAATTTTGTAGAATTTTTAAGGATTTCGTACATTTTCTTGAGGATTTCTAAGAATTTTTAGATATTTTCACAAATTTTAACGAATTTCAAGAGGTTTCTAAAAATATTTTAAGATATTTTATTTTGAATGAATTTCGAAGGAAATTTGAAGGATTTTCAAAGATTCGGAAGTTTTTTGTAAAATTTTAAGAGACCAGCAAATCAAAATGTGCGCTATTATTTGGTTTTCCTTGTTACGATTTTAAGTCATTCAAAAGCCAATAAGGTTTGCAACAACAATGTATGCGATATTTTCGAGACATTTCGTTACACCACTTTTTTAAGATAGGAGGATTAGGTTAAATAATTTGATTGGTTGGAGAAGGAACAGGCCATTTGAGGTGGCCGTTGTCCTCTCAAAGGCCTCGTCCTCGGGAAGTGTTCATTTGGAGTTGTTGGGACTTGACTCGACCGGATCCACTGGTCTATGAGCATCCTGCGATATGGGTCGATGCTATGGGTTTTCTAGTCCGCCTAGTGGTGGGTGGCATCCCTTTGTTGACGGCCCCCGTTCCACGGAAACAGTCGCCGGGAAGCCAGCTAGCGCGACGAGGAGGACGCCCACCAGCGTGACGTCATACACCACTGACTTCATCTCGTTACGTTACGTTCCTCGGCGAGACGTCGGATGCAGGAAGCCTACCGCTTGCTTCTCCTCCTTCAACATCCTCCGCCCTCTCATCTGGTCCATCGTTCTACCAGCTCAACCCGTTGGCTCTTGGGTGGCCCGCATGGCGGACGAGAAAAGCCGCAGGGTGGCGAGAAGATAGCGTTGATCGATCCAAGGAAAGTACGCCTTGTACTAGACTCGACGATGCTATTCATTTGCGAAATATAACAATCCTTTTCTAAAAAAAACGTGGATTTCAGACAACTTCACATTGCGTTCCTCATTTTGCGTTACCTTTCAGCTAACTTCATGCGTAGTTAGAGTTCTTAGTCGGTTATATTACTTCGAGAACGGTAACGAGAATGAGAATATAACCGAGACTTAAATTCTCTGAGAATTTATGAGAACTTATGATTTTAGAGATTTTGACGACAAGGGAGGTAATTCTTGATTAATTAACTGATAATGTATCATAAACTGTATTTTATACTTCTATTAGTGTATTTATATTTTTAAACGAGCTTTACGCATGTTGGAAATGAAAAAATTTTTTCACAAATGTATGCAGAGTATAGGTTATGTTAGCGTCTAACATAACCTATAAAGTGACGTTTATTATAAGATGAATTTTGTGGCTTTAAATAACTAGTAAGCTGTTGTTTTGCATATTTTACATTCCTAAATATGCCTTAGCTAGTAAATAACTAAAATTTAACTATGTAAATAATGTAAACAATAAAAATTTTGCTAAAAATCATAAATTCTTAAATTCCCTTAAATTCTTATAAATTCTGTCATATTCTCGGTCATATAACCTGGATTTAAATTCTCGAGAATTTAAGAACTCTATGCGTAGTGCGCTAACCTTATTGGTCAATTTATATGGCGCGAGAATTTAAATTGTCATTTCAGTTTCTATAGACGAAACGAGCGCGCCTAATCTCGTAATAAAAAAAGTATAGTCATTCCGTTACTTCAATGCATCAGTACTTTTTTACTTCAGTGATTTGTTACTTTAGAAGGTACCTTAGTACACTGTCACTTTATAGTATCTGATTGTTAGTCAGGATGTCTACTGTGCAAGAATTAAAAAAAATCCGAAAAGCCTTGATTTAATTCTTGATGCAATTTTAATATTTTTAAAAATATTCGTGACAGAGTGTGACATGGGGTACAGAGGGGTAAAAAAAATTGAAATGCAGCGTGACATCATATGTGAACGCTCCCTAAATTGTAATATTCAGTACCTTATTAGGTAACAGTTTATTTCTTTGTCATTTTTATTACATTAAAATTTGCCAACAAAGGCGATTGGATCTGTGATAATTAAAAATAAATAAAAAAGTTATAAGTGTGAAAAGAAAAGCGAGAGAAGTTCCGTATTCGATCCCCTATGAATAACTACCCCTTCAGTGGACTGTTCGAGGTTTTAATGAGAGTTTCTATTACATTGAAATAAAGCCACTCTAAATCCTCGTAAAGTCTTTAACCATAGATATAATTTAGAGCATAAAAGAAGGTTCCAAATTTCGACTTGGGTTTAAATCGTTTTTGGCAGAGCGCGTGTAGTCTTTTCCGAACTACATTCTTCGTCTTGTAGGAACGATATCAGGTTGGAGTAGTAGGGTTGAGGGAGTCGAGAGCAGGAAGAAGCTTTGCAAGAGTTTATCGTATGAGGGGACCGTTAAGGGTAAAGGGTGATCGCGAGCATTAGAAGAGAGACGCCTAGCGGGACAATCTCATCTAGATCCCGTCGTACATCGTATCACCCGAGGCCCTACATCGTGCTACCTCGTCCTTCGACAGGACCCTCTTTTCTCCTCTCTTAGGTCCTAGTCAGTACACCGGGTCTTGCTTGCAACCCTCGACGTGGCAAATTGAGCACACTCACCCCTCGAACACTAGGAGCTAGTGGCGTTACGAGCGATATATGTGGACCTTTCGACAGACAAACGGCCTGCTCCTCCCCTTCCTCCCACAGGATCCTTTCGTCTCGTTTTTTTAGCTTCTTAACATCGTCTTCCTCCTCCCTTACAACTGGGGTCGCGTTCCATGTCAGATATACACCTAATCACTTAACAATCGCCCAAGTCAGGGCCTAAAATGTATGTGTAGTACGCACACTTTGTGTAGTCCGAATTTCAGTGTGCAGCCCGAAATAAAAAAGTGTGCAGTAAACAATATTTATAAGTATTGATTTCAACTATTTATTTAATCTCAAAATTATTTAAATTACTGTTTACTTATATTTATAGTTGAAAAAATAATGATTCTGGAAATTTCTTGTCCGGGAAGAAGGGTGGGGGAAAAAGTGTGTAGTCCGAAATTTAAAAGATTTTGGGCCCTGACCCAAGTACCATTGAATTCGTGTTTAGCTTCTTACCTACACAGAAAATGAAATACTCCTGATTAAAGTAAACACGTTTACTTGATACTATTCAACAAAACAGTTTACTTGGATCAAGTAAATTGAATAGGGACAAGTAAACGTGTTTACTTGATTCCAAAACCAGGGTGACTACATGTCAAGGAAGTCGAGGAAGTCAGGGAAATGTCAGGGAAAAAAAAATTTGTCAGGAAAGTCAGGGAAATGAGCGTAGTTGTCAAGGAAAATAGAAATTGACATTTATGCTAATTTTTTTAACATATTTTAGAAACTTTCCAAGGATTTCGAAAGATTATAAAAAATTTCTAGTCATACTTTGAGATTCTTTGGGTTTCTAATGATTTCAAAAGATTTTCAATAATTTTTAACGATTTTAAGAGGTTTCTAGGAATTTAAAGGGATTACAAGAGATTTATAAATAATATTTAAAAGATTTAGTGAAATTTTAAGAGATTTTTAAGAATTTTTAGGGAATTCAAAGAATTTTAAAGCTCCTTGAGGAAATTTTACAAAATTTAAAGAGATTTTTACTTATTTTAAGGGATTATAAATCTCACAATATTTTTATGATTTATAAAAGATTTTGTAGAATTTTATGAAATTTCAAGACGTTTTCAAGAATTTTAAGAGATCTTTACGTATTTTAAGAGATTTTAAAGTTTTTCGTGGAATTGTAAAGAATTTTAAGAAGCTTGTAAACATTTATAGAAATTTTGACATTTTTCAAATGTTTTTAAGGAATGTAAATATTCATCGTGGAATTAAAAAGAATTTCAAAAATTATTTTCGATTTTTAAAGGATTTTGTGAGGTTCTTGTTTTTAAGAATTTTTATTTAGAGATTTTAATGTACTTTACGGCATTTGAAAGTTTCTTATTGAATTTTAACGGATTTCACGAGATTTTTATGATTCGTGAAAGATTTTGTGAAATTGTAAATGATTTCATGGAATTTTAATAGATTTGAAAGAATTTATTACATGTTATAGGATTTTAAATATTATAGTGAAATTTTAAGGAATTTAAAGATGTTTCAAAGAATTTATAGGTTTCCAATAATTTTGAGAGATTTTTACGTATTTGAAGAGATATTAAAGTTCCTCATATAAATTTGAAATATTTCAAAAGTTTTTTAAAAAATTTTGTGGAATTTTGAAAGATTCACTAAGAAAACTTTGTTTGTTGAAAGAACCAAGATTTGGTTGGCACAATCAAAAATTTTTGTTGCTTCTATAGCAACCAAACGTTTTGTTGTCCGAACCAAATAGTTTTTTCAGTGTTCTAAGAAATTTTAAGAGATTTTTAGGAGTTTTTAAATATTTTGAAGTTTTTTGAGGAATTTTAAAGCAATTAGCGAAAATTTAAGGGTTTTCATGAAATATTAACCTTGAAGAGATTTCGGCAAATTTTGAAATATTTCTAGGAATTTCAATAAATTTGAATAAATTTTAAGAGATTTCGAAGTTTGTCGTAAATTTGAGAGATTTTTACGGATTTTAAGTGTTGTGAAGTAATTTTAAATTTCAAAAGATTTAAAATAATATTATGCGAAATTTTTGAAAAATTTCAATAGTATTTTTACTGAAAATTTGTTCGCATTTTTATTACTTTTCTGTCAGGGAAATTTGTCTGAAAGTCAAAGAAAAGTCATGGAAATGTTAGAGAAATGAAAAAATATCGTTCGAGGAAAGTACTCTATCAATCTGGATTAGTAAGAATTTGGCTAATTGAATTATTAACCTTATTTTTTTTTTGACTACTGAATTAGTAGTAATTATCTATTACTTGGCTCAATTGAACAAAACCATTTCAGATCCGTAGAATTGTTTTTCTAAGATACAAGATACAGAAGTCTGATTCTGATTAGGTATATAAGGTTGAGGGTGGTGAGTAACTAGACATCCAAACACGAGTCTAAAAGACCAGAGCGAAAGAGACCTCGTTGGCGGGACGGGAAGACACGGGGAATTTATGGGGCCGTAACAGCGACAAGTGGTTCACAAGTCGCCGGTGGCATCACCGTTTGGCGCCCCCGAAAGGGCTTTCTCGTTTCGCTCTCACCTCCCTGTCCCCGGAACGAAATAAATTGGGTTTACCGAGAAGGAGTATCCCGCTTGCTCTTCCAACGACGTGTCTACGCCATCACACAATTCCGGATTTACAGAGCACGTCGAGTATTCATCCTGCAACGCCGCCATCCTCCACGCTAAGATAATTACGCGCTCTGCGTCTCTCACCAACTCGTTGCACTTTCCCACGTCATGTGTGATTTTCTGCACGAGTCTTCTTCCCTGCGCTTCTCGACTTCCGGCCAACGTGACTCGTGGAAAGGTGGCTTTCGCTCATTATTTCGCATGAATGTTCGCCAATTGCTAATACTTTCAAAAGATCCGCAATGAAGAGGCGCTAACTTCATATTTGTAATTCATTTACGGGGAAAAACGCAGCTTAAAGCTCAGCCTTGGTGAGAAAAATTCACTGCAGGTTTCATATTTGCAAGCAGGGTTTGAAAGGTGATTTTATTTTTAAAGGTGATTTGTGATTTTTTAAGGTGTTTTTATTCTACTACTGTAGATTTTCTTTTTTGTATATTTATATATTAAACCGAAAAAAATAGTTTCTTCGTTTAAGAGGAAAATTCCTTTTATAGAATCCTCTCATATTTTCCTATAAAAATGAGCATATTCCTCTACGAATTAGATTATTTTCCTCTACTTTTAAGAATAGAGGTGACAAAATTACTACTTTTGCAATTTTCTCTCAAACTAAGAATAATCCTCTAATACTGAGAGGATTTACTCTTAGAACAGGACTTACACATGCGCAGTAAGCGTAGTCAGTGACGTCAGTGAAGTGTAATAATAATCTAACCTATTCGCGTGTTCGCGTCGCGTTCTCGCTTCTCGGTTGCGTTACCCAAAACTCCAAAAGTGCCAGGATGGATTCGACGCTATCAGCTTTTTTGTCACAATTGGGCCTATAGGTTCTTACATCGAATCATTCGAATGTAAGTAAGTTCAGTGAAATGGGTTTTATTGAAAGGAACTAAGTATGAGCCAAACGCCCAAACATGTTGTCTCGCGCAGAAGGACTTTCTTTCGCACCAACCACTGAAATTAGTAATTGCACCACGAAGTACTAGTTTAATGGTGTCTCTACGTTTTAAACTGTAAAATTAAAAAATCGTTTTGTCAATAAATTAAAATTATAAGTTCAAAATGCATTATTGATTTCAAAAACCTTAAAACATAACCTAGACAAATAAAAAAACAGTTTAAAGGAACCTTTTCGATTGACAGGATTTTTCCTTTAATTTTAAGAGGATTCCTCTTTATTTGAGAGGAATCCTTTCTAGAAGAGAACAATCCTCTAAAATTAAAAGGAAAACTTTATATATCATATTGTAGAGGAAAAATTGCATCAGAATAAGAGGAATCCTCTTAAACGAAGAAAATATTTTTTTTGGTGTATATAATGTGGAACGGTGAGTGTAGTTCCCTTCAGCAGAAGCTGATTTTGGAAGCACGCTGTTGCCGACTCTTCCTCCTTTTCTCTGGCACTGTTTAAAGCGTATTAATTAACCCTTTATTAGACTCGGGCGAAAACCACGACGGTGGTGCGATGAGCCCGATTCACCAACCCAGACCAAGGCGTCTGGATGCACCCTAGGTGTCATTCAATATTTATGAAAAGCTTCCAGAATACTTCCCTCTTCCAGCCTGTCTTTTATCGCATATTCGTCTCTTTGCACCTTCATTCGATAAAATCTTCTTCAATTTTAAGAGGCCATTCTTCAAACTAACAGCAGACATTTTTTGCATTTTGCGTTAATTTTAAATGAAACTATTTTCTTATTCTGAATCTAAATTAGTTAAATCTTATCTTACTAATTTCAATCGTGCGAAGTCATTCACTTTCGAATTAGTAAAAAGTTACTAATTTTATTAATAACAAGGAAGAAAATGAATTGGTAACTTGCTACTCAATGAATTAGTAAAATTAGTAAACTTCTTTTAAATCTCTTGAAATTACAAAAATTCCATGACAACCCTGAAAATTTCTTAAAAAATTTTTAATTTCATGAAATCCCTTAAAGTACATTTAAAATATCTTTCGCTATCTTAAAATTCGTAGAAAATCATTTTGTACTCTAAAATCGTTTAAAAAGTTTCAAGAAATTTCTTACGATTTTTTAAAACATAATGAAAATCTTTGAAATTTCTAAATAATTTAAATTTCTATAAATTTCACGACAAACTAATAAAACTGAAGTTCGTAACATTTATAACAGCGAAAAAATTCTTTTTGTAAAATACACGAGACCTAAAATTTTATTCTTTTAAATGATTTCATTTACTGTCCAAATTATCTTAAACCATCCACCTGTCCCTCTAGGAACACCCCAGTGCTCTCAGAATCAGCTAGAAATTTACCCCCACCACATCTACTATTTTATCGAAAAAAAAAAAATAATTTATTAAATATAATGTGGGAAAATTTTCTTATATAATTAAAGAAAATAATTTTAAGAGTAATAATTTTAAAATTTTGCCAAATAATATTTGACAAATTGATTTTTTTTCAAAAAATAGTGGATGTGGAGGGGGTAAATTTATAGCTCGATCTGAGGGCACTGGATCACCCACAAAATCAAACCCTAATCATAAAAGCAAACCATTAAAAATCCCCTAACTTTCAGATTTAAAATTTTATTTTTTTTTAAGTAATTTCACTTGGTTTTCAAAAATATCCAAAACAGTTTCATCCTCCTACCACTGTAGGATCATTCTAAGAACCACCCCCAAAGTAAATAAAATAATTATAAATCCTCTAACTTTGAGACCTGATATTTTATTTTTTTAAATAATTCCATGTGATGACCAAAAACGCTCAACAAAGTTTGATCCACCTAACACTGTAGGATCACCCTCGAAATCATCCCCTAATTATTTAAATAAAAACCCTTAAAGTCCCTAACTTCGGGGCCTAAAATTGTATTATTTTAAAAGATTTAATTTGATGACCACAGAAACAAAGAACAGTTTCATTCCCCTTCTACTCTTGGGCCACCCACAAAATCATCCATTAAGCAAAAAAATCATTAAAAATCCTTTAATTTCAGGACCTAAAATTTTATTGTTTTAAGGGGACCCGTCAGTCAAAAAGTCGATTTTTCTATTGCATTTTCTGAAAGAATATAATTTCAAAAATATTCTCTTCAAATTTTATAAAGATCCGAGCATTATTAACGAAGATATAACCATTTGAAGCGAAGTAGGTATAAGGCGGTTTGACGGGGGTATAAAACTTTAAACGCGTTTTTCTCGAAACAAGTTTTTTAAATCGGTGGCCAACACAGCGCCTCAACTGCTCATCCGATCGTTACAAAATTTTTATCAGTTATTTAAAACATAATTATCTAGGGAATGAACGGAAGGATTTTTTGAAGAAAAAAAATTTTTTTTTCAGGTGAAAAACGGACGAAATGAATCTTTTTGTTTAAAAGTCCGCCATTTTGAAAAAAATCAATAACAAAAAAAGGTTTCGTTCATTCCCTCCCTACACATGTTTACTAAAGAATACCGTTGAATTTTTTGATTTCACATGAACCAGATTTGACCAGTTTTGGCCACCGAAAACGCCCTTTTTTTTACCTCTCGGAGATTGGACCTAAGTTTTTTATTTTAAATTATTTTTAATTAAAAAAATTACTGAAAGAGATTCAAATATGTAGTAATCTAATGGATAAATACATGTAACATGATAAATAAACCTGTCTTTAAAAAAAATTTCTAAAAAATCGCTCTTTTTCGACTTCTCAGACTGACGGGTCCCCTTAAGTGATTTCATTTAATATTCTAAAATGATTCTAGAGTAATGAAGGGATGAAACTTTTTGGGACTTCTTTGGACCCGTGTAGAAATTTCCAAACCTGGCCCAGATCGGTGATGAAACGCCCGGCCCGATCGGGCCCCGATCCGGCCAGGTTTGGCCAGATCTGGGCCTGGTCGGGCCGTATGTTTCATCCCCGGTCTGAAATCTCCCGATATGGACCGGATCGGGGCCAGATTCCCCAATCTGGGCCCGATCGGGGCCATAGAAAGATTTCTACTTGGGGATAGTAATTAAAATAATTTAAAACAATAAAATTTAGGTCTCGAAGTTAAAGGATTTTTTATAATTTTTTAGCTTAGTTTCGTGCTTTTTACAAAATAAATTCGTTGTAAACGTTGCCAACTTCAATTTCTTCAAACTGAACATTCTTTTTAATAATCTTTCAAAATTCCTTAAAATTCCATAAAATCCTCTAAAATCTTATCTAAAAATAATAGAGCAACGAAATGTCTCAACAATCTCACATACAATGTAAAATAATTCACCGCATTTCATAATCAAAACACGCACGATGGAAATCTAATGTAAGGGCACGCGCCCTAATAGCAGCTAATGAGCGTGAGAGTGTCTCTATGCTTGGAATTTCTAGGATTACGCGTGTGTGGAACGTTGCCATTCTCAAGCTCACCCAACCTATGTAAACCCTTCTCGAGATTGACGCAGTGAATGGAACGCGTCTTGATCACGAAATAGCGAATTGGCGCAAAACGACGTACGCCTTGGGTATGTGTGTAAAGGGGTGCCCCTATTTACGCGCCGTGTCGTTCAGGACCTTCATTAAAAAGAGAGCAAGTGAATCTGTGAAACTGAGTGGGAGAGAGCTAGGGCCGGAGAGATGACAAAGCCGCTCGTTAGGCCCTCCGAGGGTCCTCACGGCTAGTGCCAAGGGTGAGAACGTGCTTAGACCTCGATCTGTCCCTTCGTGTCTTATTGTCTCTCTTTAACTCTCTCTTTGCTATAACTCTCCCTCTTTCTTCCTCCCTCATCACCCTTTCGCCGATGGTCACTTTCGAATCTCCAGAAGATGGTCCAGACGCCAGATATCTCGAGAGGCCTCGTCACTGTCAAGAAAAATGTTTAAACGTGTCAGGAAATGTTTATTTCAGAACAGTAATTCAGGAATAATATTTTAAATAATAATAATAAATAATTAAATAATAATTTCTGTAATACAATAACAAAATTCAAGATCTCTTATGATAATTGCAGCTGGAAAGCCTTCGGAACACTACCTTATAGAAATCGAATTCGGAATTATAGAGGGTGGGTGGAACGTCAAATAAAATTAAAGGTAGTCTGAGAGGACATTTAGACGACTTCATGGGGTCAGGGACGGCTTGTTTGCATGTCCATTCTTCGTGTGCTCATCATTGGACCATCCTGTCCCGATAGGTTGGCCAAGAGAGACCCTCCCGGGTCATTACTTGGACGGCAAACACACTTCGACCCTTGGTCAGTCCCTTGGCCTTCGTCCACTACGAGCCCCTTCTGTATCGGCATGAGATTTGTATTTAAATGAGGATCCATTAATCTGCAAATTCTTGCAGCCATGGCAGGATAACCGGATTCGAAAACTTCGCTAGTTCACCGGATGTTGATCAGCATTCGCTTGAATCGCTGATCTTGATTTGTGTGCCACCAAAACAGGTTTTTTCTGCTTCAACTGCATACATTATTCAGATAGTTTACAACTATCCCTGCACGGAGAAAAATGGAGTGTTAAACTTGGAGTGTCAAAATTTAGTCAGTCAGCTTGACACTCTAGATAGTACTAAGTACCATCCATAATTTTTTCCGAGTATTCAGACTGACAATAATTTTATAGTTAGGTTGAATATATTCAGAGAGTTAGGTTTACACTCTGAGATAGTCAATCGAAATGTGCGCGCAAATTGAAAGATCACATGACCGTTATGGTTCCATGCGTCGGCGCATCGTTACCGCCAATTTGCTCCAATTTTGGTAAAACTTATACTCTGGTATGATCAAGCCACGAAGGAATAGTAAGGAGTAGTATCTCTGGGAGTGGGGGTAGGACAAATCCACCTCCAAGAATTGTGTCGGGTTCGCTAAGAAATAATGAACGTTTTCTACTACTTTGTCATGCGCGCGTTGGTGTTTTCGTGTCACGTGATATTCCCCCCCTAATAGCACATTCTGTTCCTGGGACGTTCATGTGTTCCAGGAACGTTCCAGGAACGTCCAGGAACGGCCCAGGAACAGAATGTGCTATTAGGGCCCTCTATGCTATATATTTTGAATATACCAAACATAACCTCAAAATGCATTAAGAGGGGGAAAATCACGTGACGCGAAAACATCAATGTGCATAACAAAATTGTAGAAAACGTTCATCATTTCTTAGCGAGCCCGGCACAATTCTTGGAGGTGTTGTTGTCCCACCTCTAGCGGCCAAATACATAGGGAGATACTACTCCTTACTATTACTTCGTGGATCAAGCTGACAACCCATTTTTAACACTTCGCGGATATTAAACTATACTATCTAGAGTGCTGTCCTATAGTTAAAACTTCAGTATAGTCAGCTTTACACTCCAGATAGTTAAGCTGATACTCCATTTTCCTCCGTGTGATACCAACCAACTGATAAAGAATAAACCTAGCATCAAAAATGGAAAATGAATTGATCGATACACTGGCTTAAAGGAGTCTATCTTAGCTGAAATAGTTGTCAAGTAGCTAATAAATCATAGGTTGTAAGAATCCTGTCAGGGGAAGCATGGGGTGAAGTGTGTTGTGTTGTGTAGCTTCCCGCTCAGGATGCCGAGTACAAGATAGTACCCGGCTCGATCCCAGCAGACTCATGTACACATCCGTGAGGCGCAACGTGCGCTTGATAGCCTTATCCTTAGGCGAAAAGCTCGTCAAGGCACAGCATGAGAAAGCTAAAGGACTTCGTGTGATGTGGAAGGAGGGTCGCGAACTTGAGAGTTGAGACACGTGAGACGCGGACGAGACGAGATGAGTTGAGACAATGCGGATATTAGACCGAGGAAATATGGAGGCAAAGTAGACGACGAACTGTCGATAGCGAGAGAGTAACCTGAGTAGACAAACTTAGAGGTTAGACTACACCGGTTATCGAATACCACCGCGAAGCAGTAAACGCATCCAGTCTCTTCATGGTTATGCGTCAAGAAACTTTCCAAGTTGATACAACCATCCCATCCTAGGCTCAAATATTCCTCATTAAATCACATTCAAAATATTGCTGACGAAGTTTCTAATAGAACCAAGTTTTGCTTCCGAAAAGATTAAACCTAGATTGCCTAAGGAAGTCATTTTGACTGCTTTTCAATTTCAATTAGAAAGAAAATTATGTATATAATGACACAGCAGGAATACAAATACAACGAAAACAGTTCTTTTTTCAATTAGCAGAACAGCTTTCCACTGATTACAGAGCTGCAAGACAGAAAAATTCATCAGAGCATGAAGACCCACAAAGATCAACTGCAACATCATCAAATACAACATATTCTAACAAACGAAAAGTTTGTCAAGTACGACTTTGCCACAATAACAAAACAAATAATATATGTGAAAAATGTCAAAAGTATGTTTGCGGAAGATGTACACATAAAAAGATTTCCACTTTCATTTGCTTAAAATGTACAAATAATGCATAAATTATTTTTTTACCATGTGAAGTAAATTTTTTTTATTGTTAATACTTACTAATAAATTGTTGTATGACTGTAAATATCACGGAGAAAAATGGAAGTCAGCGGTTTTGTAACATTTACACAAATTCTTTAAACAAAACTTTTATTATAAGACAGAGTCCAAAAATACGGTAATCATTCCTAAACAGATCAATAATGATTACCGTATTTTTGGACTCTGTCTTATAATAAAAGTTTTGTTTAAAGAATTTGTGTAAATGTTACAAAACCGCTGACTTCCATTTTTCTTCGTGATAATATAAAAAATATTAAAAATTAATTTTAAACAAATTTCTTTACACATTAGTTATTCTTTCACAATTAGATATATTATACAATATGTTACCAAAGATATTGAAAACCTCAAGGGCTTATTACTTATTACTAAAATTGAGATGTGTTTTAAAATCTCCTGAAAATGTAGGACCAACTGAAAAAGAAAAATCATAATAAAAAAAAGAGCGATCTGTGGTAATCGAAATCTAAGATCAAGGATCAATTTGAGGTTGGTGAAATAAGGAAAAGAAATGAATTCGTTGAGCACTGAAGGTATTCGAGTCTTGCGACGGGTTCGCCTCGACAGGAGGAGCAAGACCTGTTTAATGGAGCTCAAGCCATTCTCGAAATTTGATCGGTGAGAACAGCCAGCCAACCATTCTTCCTTTCTTTCCTTCCGCCTTGTCTTCCTGCCTTCTCTTCCACCAGCAGAGATTCGAGGTTCTACCAACTTTGATTTGATTCCACGTCGTTCTGCTCCCTTTTTCTGAGACGAGTCTCTCCAAACCCCGTATTTCCGCTACAAATCCAGGCCCGATATAGAATAGCACAGATTTTAAGGATTCCTTCCCTTCAAGTTTATTGGCAGTCTCCAGTAGGCGAAGTCCTGCAAACTGGATGGTCTAGTCCATATGAGTTGAATTGGAATTTCCCTTGTTGTAGAATATCTTCATTCTCTTCTGAATTCTCTTCTGAATTCTCGCTTTGGTGTCTCAGGGTGGCCACAAGATTCAATTTTTCAATTTCCCTGATATTTCCCTGACTTTTCCCTGACTTTCAGACAAATTTCCCTGACAAAAGTATATTCAAAATGCGTACGAATTTTCAATAATAATAATATTGAAATTTTTCAAAAATTTCGTATAATATCACTTGAAATCTTTTAAAATGTAAAATCACTTAAAATCACTTCAAATTCGTACAAATCCCTAAAATTTATAACCTTGGAAATATCTTAAAATTCACTGAAGTTTCTTTAATTTCCTAGAAATGTCTTAGAATTCCACGAAATCCCGTCATATTTATTAATATTTCATGAAATCTCTTCAATTTTCATTACACTTTTTAAAATTCATCCAAATCATTTGAAATACTTTAAATTCCACCAAAAACTTCAAAATCTTTTCAAATTCCTAAAAATCTCTTAAATATTAAAATTTCTTGTAATCCTTTAAAATTTCATAAAATACTTTCAGAATTTCTTGAAAAATTTTTTAATTCCACAAGGAACTTTAAAACCCCTTAAAATGCATTAAAATTTCTTAAAATTATTCGAAATCTATTGAAATCCCTTACCTATTAAAATTCTTTAAAACTTGTTGAAATATTTTTAAAATCCTAGAAACATCTTTAAATTTCTTAAAATTCCACTGCCTATAAAAAAAATCTCTTGAAATAAAAAATCTCATATGACTAAATTTTTTTAAATTGTATGAGGACTATTAAAATTTCTTACAATCATTTTTAAAATGTAAAAATTACTTAAAGTTTTTACAAGCTTCTTAAAATCCTTTAGAATTCCACGAAGAACTTTAAAATCCCTTAAAATACGTAAAGATCTCTTAAAATTCTTGAAAACCTCTTGAAATTCCGTAAACTTCTACAAAATCTTTTATAAATCATAAAAATTTTGTGAAATTCTTTAAAATTCCATGAAGAAAATTTAAATTCCTTAAAAAAAAACTTTAAAATAATCGAAATTTCTTAAAATTCTTACAAACCTTTTAAAATCTTTTTAAATTCCACGGGAATATTTATAATCCCT
>CAJFCP010024284.1:0-10401 GCA_904066005.1 Synergus itoensis | reverse complement strand
AGAGATCTTGTGCGAGCGGGAGTGACAATTTGCTACTATCGGGAAGCACGGATGATGTAGAGAGATCTACGCGGCAGGATTCTTTTAGTTGCACTTAGAAAGATTTTCTAAGTTATTGACAGGAGAGGTTAGAATGCCCAGGCGACGAAAGAAAAAGAATTATAGATGCTCGCAAAAACGATTCATGACTATAAAAGTACTTTTATAATCATGAATACATTTTTGGCGGACGTCAACACAGATATTGAAGTTAAAAAAAAATCCTTTTTTTTATAATTTATTAAAAGTTACAGCACGTTACGAGATTAATCCTGCGATTGTTTAATCATAGAATTATCCGATTGAAAAGATAATTTATTAACCTCTATTATCGTCAGCAATACTCGGAGACAAAAAGAGAACTAATAAGGATCGTATAGCTATTAAATCCACCGTATTTTTTCGCCAATTTACAAGGCCTTTTCTCTTTCTGAATTTCGGAAATTCTGCAATATGATTATAGAGAGTTTCAAAAATTTGAAATGCTGCACAGTAAATTTAATACAAAGTTTCTTCTATGAAGAAGCAATATTTTTATTATCTCACCATTTCTGCTATTTCCATAAGAACTTTGGCCATAACGGGTCCGGTTTGTTGTACCATATTGTATAAATATCCTACTTTTCTTTGTAAAAGAAAATATGGATGGTTAAATTCCTATAATGGAAAAAAAATTTTAAATCAAAATGTGGAATTAAAAGAAGAGCAGGAAGAAGGAGAAGCAATGGGGAGGAGGAAGAGGAAAGAAAGTAGAGAAGATAAGAGAAGACGAAAGAGTAGAGGAAGAGAAGAATGAAGAAAGAAACGACGAGTCGAACAGAAGAACGGTTGGAAAGGAGGGGTGGAGAGGAAAAGGTAGGAGGGGGCAGGAGGGGGGAGGATGAGTATGAGGAGGAGTAGCAGGAGGAGGGATATATGAGGAGGAGGAGAAGGAGGAGGTTAGGAGGGAAGGCGAGGGGACTAGGGAGAGGGGAAGATGGATGTGAGATGCGAATGAAGAAAAGGGGGATAAGGAGTGGTGGAGGATAAGGTGGAAGGGGGAGGAGCAGGATGAGGGAGGTATGAGGAGCAGGAGCAGGTTGAGGAGGCAGGGAGAGGAGGAGGAGGAAGAGGAGGAGGAGGAGTTAAATTTTAATTGCAATATTTTTGTTTGAAATAGATTAATGTGGATAAGGTTTTATAATATAAGGAGAAGGAAGAGGAATTAAATTTTAATTGAAAATATTATTTAATTGTTTGAAAAAGATTAAGGATGACGTTTTATGATATGAGGAAGAGTTAAATTGTAATTGCAATATTCTTATTTGAAATAGATTGAGGAAGAAGAGGGGGAGAACGGGGGGTGAGAGGATGAGACTCAAAGATTTCTGATACAGACATACCACCACTGATCCTGCATCCATAACAATAAATTTATCACAATCCATAACAGTATTTAGTCTATGAGCAATGATCAGAACCGTACAATCCTTAAACCTTCTCCTAATTGTCTTTTGAATCAAATCCGCGATTCTTTCTTTTACTTTTATTCGCTTTTATTTTCTCTTTCTGCCATAATTTGGAAATACCTTTTTCTATTACTTGACTAGTTTGATCATGGAGGACAGTATAAAGATCAGAAATTTTTAATTTTCTGGCAAAGCCCAAGCATAATGTTTTCCAAACCCAGCTACAAAATAAGCTTAGTTTTAATTTTCATCTCCATTTTTTAAAGTTAATATATATACAATGGCATAACTTACAAATATGTCAAAATTGAAAAAACACTTGCATTTTCTTGAGGATTTTTTGCAAATTTACTTTCACTTCTGTCCATTTTACTCTTATTGATTTGCTCTCAATTCCAATAATTCAGAACCTCGAATGTTTCAAATTTTTCTCAAACTAAACTTTGATGAATGTTATCATGTATATTTAGATAAGTGTATATCTTATCTGGAATATTGCTTGTAATATTGCTTTTTAAACACTTTTTGCAATAAAGAAAGATATTTATTTATAAATAATTTATTTCGCGATAATCACATGCCATTATCATGTTTGTCGCTTAAGTCAAACAAGTATTTTCTGACGTTATATTAACGCCATAAATGAAAAAAAACTTCAACTTCCAGAAATTTTTCTTCGAAATATTTTTGCAGTTAGTGAATAAACAGACTTTCTTACAGAATGACATTATAGTATTTTTATAATATCCATTTAATTTAATTGTAGATAATTTACCGATTGAAAAGATAATTTATTAACCCCTGTTATTGTCCAAATATTTTTATGATTAATTCATATGTTACAATAAAAAAATTTCCTTCAAACGATCGTCTTTGATGTAAAATAAAATCTTATTTTTAATTTTAATTTATATATGGGGGGGGTTTGAACCCCCAAACCCCCCCCTTACGCACAGCCCTGCCTGTGGCCGCACGTGGATGGCTACGGATTAAATTACCATTTAAAACGAAAGTTATGACAAGAGAAGAGTGAGGAAAGAAACGAGGAGTAAAAGAGAGAAGAAGAGATGAAAAGTACGAGGAGAAAGAGAGGGTGAGAGTGAGGGAGGTATGATGAGGAGGAGGGGGAAGAGGAGCTACAGGGGGAGGAGCAGGACTGGGAGGGAGAAATTATGAGGAGGAGGGGGGAAGAGGAGCAATAGGGAAGGAGTAGGAGGAGCAGGGTTGGGAGGGAGATATGAAGAAGAGGGGGAGGGAGATGAGGAGGAGGAGGAGGAGATGATTTAAATTGTAATATCAACTTTTTTGTTTTAAATTGATTGATGTGGATGAGGTTTGATAATATGAGGAGGTGAGGAAGAGATTTTATATTATGAGGAGATGAATGAGGAGTTAAATTGTAAATGTAATTGTAATTTTGTAATATGAGTTAAATTTTATTGGAAAATATGTTTGTTTGAATTAGATTGAGGAGGAGGAGGACGAGGAGGAGGTTTTATAATATGAAGTGGAGATAAATTGTAATATTTTTGTTTGAAATAGATTGAAATGGATGAAGTCTTATAATATGAGGTGAAGGGGAGGATGAGGTTTTGTATTATGAATAAATAATTCAATTTAAATTAATTTTAAAGTCGCTCGATTTGACATTTCCATTGTGATCATTCTCCCGAAAATCCTTTTTTGCCACAATCTTCTTTTTTGGAAAAATAATTTTCTCCAAAATTAGCATTGGCGATTCAAAAAAGAGGCTGAAGAAAAAGGCGACTACGACCGATATTACGACATCATTCAAGAATTTCATGAACTGAAAATAACAGTTTAAAATATTATTATTATAAAAAATTAAGTTAATTAATAAAAAGTGTACCCACCATTGTAAAATCTGAAAAGTATGTATTAACTCTTTCAGAATTTGATAGTACTTCTTGTATAACTTCGTGCACTAAGTAAATGCAATATGATAACACTGGTCAACAAAATATGACCTATGTGGGGTTGGGATCAGACATATCATTTCCATGGTAGTTTTCTGTGCTGAATCCAAATCTGACTTCCGTTTTTCTCCATCATGTCAAGTTTTTGAGATTTTTTGAGTTAAAAATTTTTTCAAAAAGTCACAAATCGTGTGATAAAAGGGTGAAAAAATTTTTTTCACACAAAGCGAGACATGCTTTCGATGCGTTTTTTAACGCCGAATCCACTGGTTTTTTTGTTTTTTCGATATCTCATATAGTTTTTGAAATAATTAAAAAAAACAAAAAAAAAACCCGAAAAAAAATGGTTTTACGAAAATCCTTATATTTAAGTGAATAAATTTTATTTTTTAGTCACTCTGGTGTCATTCTCTTCGTTTTTTGATGCAGAAAAAATTGCAAAAAAGGTTACAGTTCCAGCTGTAACGGTTCGAAAGATGCAAGCAGAGAACTTGTCTCTTTCTAAAGAGTTGCCAATTTGACGATCTACAAGTTCTCGAGACGAATCATTGTACTTTTTCTAATACCTCATTGCATTAATATCTTTAATATTTGCAATAACAATAATAATAATAATTAAATAATTTAAAAAATATATTTATAAGCTGCTACTACTCCCTAGAAACTTTTTCTTTTGCATGCTCGACGGTGATGAGCATTTGGTTCATCAGTCATGAGCCTCCAGCAGTAGTCTGCTAAAGCGTTCACACTCCACTTACCTTGGTATCTCTTTTCGATTTCAGCGATGTCTTGATGAAACCGTTCCCCGTGTTCATCACTGACTGCCCCTAAATTCTCTGGGAAGAAGTCCAAGTGCGAGTGAAGAATGTGAATCTTTAGTGACATGTTCACTTTCAATTTCTTAAAGTTCTGCAGCATAGTGTTTATCAGGTGTTTGTAGTTTCTAGATTTTGTGTTCCCCAAGAAATTGTTTATGACAGCTTTTACTGACAACCAAGTTTTTCTCTCAAGGTCAGTCAAGGTTGTTTCAAAATCACAATCCAACATTAGTTGTCGGATTTGGGGTCCCTGAAAAACTCCTTCCTTGATTTTAGCTTCACTAAGCTTAGGGAATTTTCTTTTCAAGAAACGATGACCTTCTCCATTTTTATCGATTGCTTTGATAAAGTTTTTTACGATGCCGAGCTTTAAATGTAATGGTGGTAGTAATATTTTTTGTCGATCAACCAATGGTTTTTGAGCAACGTTCATTTTTCCTGGTTCTAACGTCTTTCTGGCTGGCCAAACTTTAACATTATAATGTTGGTCTCGTGCTCTGCTGTCCCAGGTGCATAGAAAGCAACAAAATTTTGTGTAGCCAGATTGCAATCCGAGAAGAATACCTATTACTTTAAAATCATCACAGATAGACCATTGATATGAATTGTAACTTATTTTTTCAAGTAATAATTGCATAACAGCATAGCACTCTTTCATATTGGTGGCATGAGCAATGGGTATTGATGGATATTCATTTCCATTATGCAAGAGAACAACTTTCAAACTATGTTTATTTGCATCAATGAATAAACGCCAATTCTCTGGCTGGTGTTCATGACCAAGGCTCTTAATAAGACCATCTACATCGGTACAATAGATGAGAGTATCTTGACTGGAAAAAAATATGTTTAAATCTTTATCTCGATTTCGGTAAGTAATTTTTACATCTTTTTTTAATAAATTTTTTTCTTTGAGCCTAGAGCCTAAGATTTCGGCTAGATTTTTCGATAAATTTAGGTCCCTTATCAAATCATTTAATTCTTTCTGGTCGAATAATTCCGGCAAGTTGCCGGTCGATTTACATTTTACGATTTGATTTTCATCAGCATTGATTTCTTCTGCATTTTGGTTTACAGAATTGCCTGGTAAAGCATCGTTATGGTCATAAGCAGCTTTTGTCACGGAAGGAACATTAGGGTAAATAGTGCTGTTCTTGCATTGTGATGAGTAGCCTTTTACTTCTGTTAAACAAAAATAACAATCATTGATATGGTTCTGAGGTTCTCTCCAAAAAGTAGGCAAAGTGTATTTAAAAAGTCGATCAAAGTCTCCTCGTTGTACTGACCATAATTTATTTGCACAAGTTTTACAGCAGCTGTTGGGTATCCAACTTTTTTCTCCATTATCGGGCTTAATCTGAAAATATATTTCGTAGCCTTCTCGCATTGTAGGAGAAATGTTTTGTTTCATTTTTGGTGGGATGAAAATACCGCAAACGTAGCAAAAGCTATCGGGATGATTTTTGCAGCTGTTCTGCATTTTGCAATCGTTGCAAACTGAGCTTTGAATAAAAGCTTAGCAAAAATAAATAGGAATTAAATAGAAATATTTCAAGTTCTATAGCAGGTACAATGGTAGAATACGCTGTGACACCACAGAGGGCTATCATCAAATGAAGATCAGATAACGCGGAGCACGAATAGCGCGATATGAACAAAAGTAGTAAGATAATGGAGGGGAGAGAAGTGGAGGGGAGACACGCATGTGCCTTGAACACTTTTCTTCCAAACGAAGCTCTGTGAATATTGTGAATATAGCAAATATTAAAGACATTAATGCAATGAGATATTAGAAAAAGTACAATGATTCGCCTCGAGAACTTGTAGACCGTCAAATTGGCAACTCTTTAGAAAGAGACAAGTTCTCTGCCTTGTATCTTTCGAACCGTTACAGCTGGAACTGTAACCTTTTCTGCAATTTTTTCTGCATCAAAAAACGAAGAGAATGAAACCAGAGTGACTAAAAAATAAAATTTATTCACTTAAATATAAGGATTTTCGTAAAACCATTTTTTTTCGGGTTTTTTTTTTGTTTTTTTTAATTATTTCAAAAAATATATGAGATATCGAAAAAACGAAAAAACCAGTGGATTCGGCGTTAAAAAACGCATCGAAAGCATGTCTCGCTGTGTGTGAAAAAAATTTTTTCACCCTTTTATCACACGATTTGTGATTTTTTGAAAAAATTTTTAACTCAAAAAATCTCAAAAACTTGACAAGATGGAGAAAAACGGAAGTCAGATTTGGATTCAGCACAAAAAACTACCATGGAAATGATATGTCTGATCCCAACCCCACATAGGTCATATTTTGTTGACCAGTGTAATTTAGCCAATGGAAGGAAGATCGACAAGGATAGAAATTTAGTCACAGCTCCTGAAATGGTAATCGAATATTAAAAAATATCAATTTCGTAAATATACCAAATATTTTTTTACAATTTGTACTTTAATTGTAATTATTTATAGTTTACATAAATATATAGTAATTTCCTTACCTCCACGACTTTTGATGGAGGCAAAAATTATCCACGATAATCCAAAACCCCACAATGGACGAACAAGCGTCGCGAATATACTTTCCCAAATGACGTTGTACTCATAATCTTTTCTTTGTGTAAAACTCACAGCAAAAGTGCAAAAGGCGAAGCACATGAGAGTACAAAACCATCCTAAAATAGCAGTTCCCTATTTGGAAAAAGATTTATAAATAATTAATATTATTACAAATAAGTAACACTAATAAAAAATAAAAAATCTTTCCAGGATACATAATAATAATGAACAGACCCTCTTGAGATTTATTTCCTTTGAAACAGTTATATATCCAAAAAAGAGGCCCACGAGCCAAGGTCCTGCTCTCGCGAAGGGGGAAATGTACAAATTTCTAAACGAGTCCATACTAGAAAAAAAAACTAATTTTTTAAAACTGTTTTCTCTAATTTTCTAACTTTTACTCCCTAGGGAGTAAAAAGTACTTTTTTAGTCCCTAGGGAGTAAAATGTACTTTTTCAGTCCCTAGAGAGTAAAATTGTACTTTTTTCGACCCTAGGGTGTAAAATTATACTTTATATTCCCGAGGGATTAAAATTTCTAACATACTACGTAATTTTTCAGTCTCCAGAGAGTAAAAAGTAATTTTTCAGCCTTTAGGGAATAAATAGTACCTTTTCAGTCCCTAGGAGTATAATGTACTTTTTATTCCTTATAGAGATTAAATTATTAACATATCACGTAATTTTTCAGTCCCTAGGAAGTAAAAAGTACTTTTTTCTCTCTAGGGAGTAAAAAGTTGAACTTTAATATATATATATATATTTCTTCTTACCCTCTTCCTCCCGTTATGTAGAACGAATATTTATTGATTGATGTAATTGTAGCGACCCATATAAGAGAAGCAGCTAAGGAAGCAGCTAAAATCGCTAAACCAAGTTTAGGTTTTTTTGAAAGGGGATATAAAATAATTGGAGAGTACCAGAAAAGCTGCATATCCACTGCTAAATACCACAGATGATTTAAGCACTGAAAATATTTGCATTATATAGATAGGAATTGCTTGTTTTTAAGTGTATATTTTTTCCAACCCCTTTTCCAGTCGTTTTCCAAACGACTTTTCTAGCCCACTTTTCCAAATAAACTTTTTCATCCCCTTTTCCCACCTTCTTTCCTAAGCAACTTTTCAAACAACTTTTCCATTTTCTTTTTCCAAAACCATTTTCTCTTATATTTATTTTCCACTCACTTTTTTACACCTTATTATTTCCCCCTTTTTTTTTAACCTTTTCCCTCGCCTTTCCCCTACTTCCCACTCTCTTTTCCAACTACTTTTTTGCTCTCCTCTTTTCCCAACTACTTTTCCAATCACCTTTTTCTAATCATCTTTATACTTCCTCTTTTCCCACCTTCTTTTCCAAACACCTTTTTACCTTCGCCTTTTCCCATTATTTTTTCTAATTTTTCTAACTATCTTTTCTAACCCACTTTTCCAAGTCAATTTTCTCATCATGCCTTCCAACCTTCTTTCACAAGCAACTTTTTAAAACCCCTTTTCCTATCTTTTCCAATCATCTTTTCCCCTCTTTTCCAAACACATTTTTCTTCCCCACTTTTTCCATCTACTTTTCCAAATCCTTTTTTCATACTCTCTTCCAACTACATTTTCTCTCCTAGTTTCCACTCTCTTTTCCAATCACATTTTACCCCCCACCACCCTTTTCCCACCTACTTTTCCGAAACTTTTTAACTTCCACAGGCACGTACCCAGGGGGGGGGGCGAGGGGCCCTGCCCCCCAAAATATCAGAAAATTCAGTTTTTTGTAAATTTTTACGTATGATATTCTGAAGAATAACAAGATAGTCACAAAGAACCAACCGCTACAAAAATTTTGCTATTTTTTCATTTAGCAAAACATTTTGTGCTATATGTATAAACAATTATCGATATTCGATGATATTACTTTTGAATCAGTGGGTCCCCCCGAACAGGGGCGTAGCTACCGCCGTATCAATGATACGGGGCCCCCGAGCTTCAAGGGCCTCCGAGTGTGTTAGCGAAAATTCGTAAAATTAAAAATTTTTAATTAAAATTAAGGAAGAAGGGTACAAGGGCCCCCCGACAAATTTTGATACAGGGCCCCCCTAGAGTAAGCTACGCCACTGCCCCCGAAACAAAATTCTGGGTACGGGCCTGAACTTCCACCTTTTCCCACCCTTTTGACGACCTCCTGTAATTTATTAATTACCCAAATATCCAAATTTACAAAGTTTTGTAAATATAAAAGTATTGGCCACCAGTTAGTTGTACATCCACTTGGCTTCCCGTATTCATCTTCCCAGAGAGGACCAGAACCAATGTGAGGAACTATGAATAGTTTAAAAATGATGAGCATCCCCACTGCTGGTGTTAATCTTAAAAAACAATAAAATGAAATAAATCAATTTTGTTTTAAAAATGATAAAATCAATAGAAATAATGAATAGTATTAGAAATAATAATTAGAAATAATTAGAAATAAAATAATTAGAAATAATAATTAGAAATAATAAATAGTATATTTTTTATTTCTTTACCTAATGTACCGATGTAGATAGTATAGAAAAAGGTTGAATTTTCCTCCCTTTGACATTTCCTTTATGAAAACGTACGACATTAAAAATCCACTTAGCGTGAAGAAACTGTCCACAGCGAAGACAGAAACGGTAACGTATAAAGCGTACCATTTTATTGTCCACTTGCAATAAATAAATAAAAGAATTAATAATGATTAAATTAAATAAGAAGCGACGATTTTTCAACTTTAAATACCTACCTCGTAAGCATCAAGTTTATTTACAACGACATCACTGCCACCTCTCTCTACATAAGCATGTCCCATAATTATCCAACAGATACTTAAAAATCTTATACCATTTATGGCACTAATTGAACCTGGATTTATTTTCGTATTCAAAATTTGTAGGGCGCTTCTCTGGATGGAAAATTTCGATAAAGTTTTTACAGCGTTATTTTCAATGTTTAGATTTATTTGTAGAAAATCGAGGAAGGTGCATCCAAGTAAAAATAAAATTATCGCTCCTATTAGTGACCTGAAATCAATTTTCGTTTATAAGAATTATTATAATTATTTTTCTGACAGAATTTTCCAAACTTATTTATAATAGCATTTTTCTAACGACTTTTTCAGACCCAATCTCCAATCCCGTTTTCCAGAGAAAATGTGGCGGAAAAGGGATGGAAAAGGGGTTGTAATTTTCCAATTTTCATTTACAATTTCACTCCAATTCCCACAAAAAAATAATATTAAATATTAAATTTCTAAGCAATGTGACTTCTCTGAACCCTCGGCTTTTTTATGTCTAGAAGTCAATTAAAGGTGTTGGAGCCAAGTTCTAATCTAAAAATTCGATTTCCTCATTTTACTCAACAAATATTAAATTTAGAATTTTTTCCCTCTGTATAATTAATCAATTTTTAAGTAGAATTATGCGTACAGAGCGAGAAAATATCTAATTCAAATATTTTTGAAGTAAAATGAAAATATTCATTTCGAATTCATTTCAATTTTGAAGTTAGATTTTGAATTCTTCGTTTTATCGAAAAAGTATTGAAATTGAATATTTTTTCTCTCTGTACGCAATCTCATATTTGAAAAAAGATTAG
>CAJFCP010024279.1:0-19265 GCA_904066005.1 Synergus itoensis | reverse complement strand
TTATTATTATTATTATTATTATTATTATTATTATTATTATTATTATTTTAACAAGGGACAATGTCTTTATGTTGACTGACATTGTCCAAAATTGGATTTTAAAAACAAATTCTTTATTAGAAGATCAAATTATGAAAGTAATCCAATTTTGAAAAATTATTCTTTTAATTCATTGTAAAAGGTTCTAAACCTCTGATATATGTGTGTATATATATATATATATAATATTAATTTCAAAGTTTTATAAAAAATAAAGTAATCAAGTTAAGATAAAAACTTACAAAAGAATGAGAAGCGCTAAAAACTAATGAGAGCTCTTCAAGACCTAGTTTAATATATGAACCACCTTTTTCGGATAACAGGAACTCAATATCCACCCCGATACCCTCGACAATCGATCGGCTGCAATGTCTTTCTGAAAAAGAAAAACTAGGTAGACACTTTCATTCCACGAATTAAGGGTGTTGGTAACAAGTTCTAACATCAAAATTCGATTTCCCCCATTTTAATCAACACAAATATTATAATTGGATATTTTCTCTCTCTCTCTGTACATACATTTCTTCTAGAAATGTAGAAATGTGCATACAGCGAAAAAAATTTTAATTTGAACACTTTTTCCTTAAAATGAGACATTTGAAATCTAAATATATATATATATATATTTCTATTTAAAATGTTAGACTCTTCCCTTAATGCCTTGAATGTGACTCTCGTCGTAATACAAAAGTGGAGTGATTTTCTGTCAGATATATGACACGAATTCCCATTGGAGGCGAGGGTGGCTCGCCATGTGGCGGGTCACGTGGAGAAAAGCGATGCATTTTAATGACAAGTATATAGTGGAACTCGCGTGAAATTGTGATTGCCCCCAGAATGACCACGTCCTTGGCTATAAACGTTTACTGCATACGAGCCCAGTATGTCCGTAATTGTACGCACAACCACACGATCTGAAAATTATAAAGCTATCATTGTCAGTTATGTTCTATTCGTGCAAACAATGAATCGGGGTGTTTCGAAAATTGTAACTTTATCTTGAAAGCCCCAAGTGTTTAGATCCAAATTTCACCTCATATTCTCTACGAATCACAAATCAAATCAAGAAGATGGTTCATTGAGAACAAAAATGGATTCAAACTTTTTTTACAATAAAGTTCAGAATTTTATTTAATTAACCTTTTCCCAATAAAACTTTAAATTCGCTTTATGCCTTGCAAGTGGAACCTAAAAGAAATAAACATAGCAGGTGTGTATATCAATATTTTATCATTTTACGGTTCGATCTATTGTTAAACTTTTTTTTCGAAAACTAATTTTTGAAGCAATTAATTATTATTCCAGAGATTGTAACTTTTCAATATATTTGTCGGAATGAAAAAAGTATTCCGAACTCAATCAGCGCTATTGCTCGCATAATGAAACCATCGATTATCTATAATCAATAGTTTCAATGATTCATAAAATAGATTATCGAACGATGGAAAATTTCGATAATGATAATTTTCTGTTTCGTAAGTTATTTATTGAAATGCGAATTAAAAGTCTAATGAAAAATAAAAATAAATTAAAGTGAAAAAGCCAGTCTCTTTAATATTCAAAATTCAAAAAAATCAAAACCAAAGCCGTTAATTTCGAAGTCATGGAAGCAAAAATTCAAATGATTCAAATAGAAAGTATTTTTTCTATTTTCAAAATGTTAACGAACGCGATAGACTAATCAATATTCATAATCTGGTTTTTTAATAGCAGAGGAATCTCGGTAACTATTGATGATCAATCGATAAGTTTATTTGATTAAAATAGCTAGACTCTGTAACCTTCAATTTTTATGATGAAGTCTTGTGAATGATTGCGATAGGCTATAAAACTTCTAGAATAATGTATAAAAAATGATAAAAGCGCATATGAGAAACTTGAATGAGCGTCAAAGTCCTCGATTAATACATTACAGTATTGAAATACACTTGTGGTTTCACCTCGGTTCAATTTTCTTCACCGTCGCTGAGATTTTAATATAAAAATCTATATTCAATATAATTAAAAATAATCTTCAACTCAGGCATTCAAACCAAATGATGCCAATTCTGATTGAATTCGAAATTTCCAAAATTAAAAAAGTAGTAAATTTTTACCTTAGTAGAAAAAATATATGTAATAGCGAAACTAGATGATGATGCTACATAATTATTAATGTTCGAGTTGATGGACAATATGACTCGGAAGAGACGGATAATGGATTCAACTGACTGAACTCTTTGAACGCGAAAAGCGTCACTTCGACTCTATTCAGTGATCACATATATGATTACAATCCCACTGAAATGCATCCACGCCTGAATGTTACACGCTGCTAAATTTCCATAGAAATCCGCTTCATGCTTTACTAAATATTTTGTAAAGTAGGACCTACGAACAAAAAAAATACATATATAACAGAAGTCTTCTGAATATGTAATAAGAGACATGTAATAGGAACATATTATTTTATTATGTACCCTTTTGAATAGAATTTATTTAACTTGAAAAATTGCAGATAAAATAAATGAATTCTGGAAGTGTAAATATTTTTGTTCTCTTGAAAGCGAACAAAGACGTTCGAGTTAATTCATTTGTGATTTAAATTTCGTTCTAAATACATACATTTTGCAAGTGTCATTAAACACCTAGAATATAATTGAACGCAAACTCTTTTCCACGACTGTCACGCGGTTCATACTTGGATCGAATCCAGAGAATGAAAGTACATATCGCAATTGGCTGAATACAAGCAATCATTCAAGCCAAAAACAGAAATTGGTTTAGTAAATTAAAAACATTTCTATTCACTGATAAAATAACTCCATTCCAGAAAAGTCAGGTGACTTGTCATTCGCCTTTTCTCGAGTAAGAATGGCCTCAGGCAAGAATTCGAGCGTTATAAATAGACTCGTTGAGTGCATGATAAGTGTATGAGGGAGCTTCGGCTCTCTCTTTTTTCCTCTGTACTATGTTGTGATGGAGGTAGACAAGGGGTAAAGGGAGAGACTAGTACTTGTCCGCGCAAAATGAAGCAGCATGCAATTTCGATAATGAGGACATTTTTAAAAAGCCTTCTCCTTTTTAAATAATTGAAAAAATTCGAATCTGTAGTTACAATCATTAGAAGTAATTTAACTTTTAAACCCTATTTATTATATATTATATATTATTATAAACTGGTATACAAAATACAATAATACTTATCATATTAAGGCTTTCAATCACAATCTGCAGTTTGACAATTCCAAAGTTGACTCTGCTACATTTTCCATAGCCGCTTCCTTTTGCTTTTCCTTTTCAAGAAGCTGTTTCTCTTGTAACTTTCTAAGTTTTCTTTCTCGTTTAAGTAAGTTTTGACTTTGGAAGAAATAGTTGGAAGGAGATTCTATCAGGTCTGCCAAAGGAGTTTTGTATCGGAACTGGAAACATTTGGTGCAGGCTTCCTTGTACCTTTCATCTTTTGCGAGATCCTCTATTTCTTCTATACCTGAAAATCACCGTGTCTAGATAAATTTTGAAACATAATCAAATTATAGATTGATTAATAAAATGTACCTTCTTCTTCTATGCCCATTTTCTTCAAGTTAAAGCGAAGAGTGTCTTTGGTCATATTTTTGTAGGGACACCCATGATATTGTCCAAATCCAACCTTTGATTCTATCACAGATCTGCAGGGGTATCTTGTGTATTCCAATCTTCTACCCACTTTACCATAAATATGTTGGATGTGGTATTGATAGTTTTTTTCAAAAGTTGAAAGATTCATGTTTCGCAAAAATTCTTCCTTAAAAAAGTCAACTTGGCTCTGGTAACTAATTCCGATCAATTTTAGAAAAACGCCATATTGGAAACGTGCCCAGTGCTTGAGATGATGATTCGCTCGCAATCCTTGGTGCATTATCTTCATGCATAATGGATACGATGTTTCTGCCAACTAAAATACGGAATTTACATCAAATTATTTTAATATAATACAAAATCCTGGAATTTTTACTAATAATATAAGTAGAATATCAGAGAGAATTACCTCGTCCAGTGAATCAAGGGGAACAAAATCTGGCTCCTGCAGTATGACTTTCTCGGTGAACGTAAAAAGATTTTTAAAAATGGGTTCCAGTCTACTGTCTTTCACGAGGCACTTTTCTGTGCTCTGAAATTAAAACTTTTCAATTATCAATATCGCTATTTTTTAAAATCATACATTCAGGATACTTACATTTACCTCTTCGTAAAGGAATTCTCTAAAGTATTGTGATACCACATGAATTATATCGGTGATAGGTACAAACGCAATGCCTCGATTTATGTAGATTTTACGATCTTTGACCAAAGTCACGGCTGGTAGATAATGCACCTTATAAAATATTGTACTATTGACATCAATGTCCCCATGAACTGCTATTAGATATTCCCTATTTTTATTCTTTTCTTCTTCAGAAAGCTAGAGAAAAATATCAATGGGATTCACAAGAAAAATGTTATATATCTAGTATTTGTATGCAAAAATTAATGACTTACCGTAGGGCAATGTAAACCATATAAGCCTAGGAATTTTTCAATACCAGCTGTGCTTAAAGAACTAAATCTTATATTAAATAGCCTCTCTTCGAGTTCAATGAACCACCGTAGCGTTTTTACGCTCCTGCATAATGAAGACCTTAGTACAAAGTGAGAAATCACGTCTTTTTTCCTCGTTTCAATATCTGCAACTATATTCGAATCGCATCCAGGGCTCGTTATAAGTCGAATGTAATAATCTAATTTTTTACACTTTAATCCACTGAGAAGACATTCTTTGACTTCTTCGCTTTTAACTTTGATTTGTTTTGAGAGTCGGTCAATAATTCGAAGAACTGGAAGTTAAAGATCGGTGATAAAAAGTGCGATAAAGTCATTGTCAATATAATATGAACTGAGGTCATATTTAAGTGAAAGTCAAGTTTCAAACTAAGTACCTTCTAGTCTTTCAGCACCTAACTTCTCAAATTCCTCCAGCGAAACGTGACCCGTTGGTGGATCTTTGTACATTTGTAAATCGTGTGGATACATTTTCAAGAGATCTGCATCTGGTTCCTTATAGCTAACTGCGAACGAATCTATCATTTCATTTAATGAAATATCTTTAAATATTTGTGATTTGTCTGGAGACATCTTCAAATAATCTGCACTTGATGCGTTATCTTTCAATTCATTCTTGTCCATGGTTTCATTTATATCAATATCCATTTTCTCCAGCGTGGAATTCATTTTTACCTGAATAAAAATAGAAGGGACAGTGCAGAAAAACATAAAGTAACTTAAAAAATGATAGTACCTCGACTCATTTCTAGCCAGGGCCGAATTTACCCGCCCTTTGTCAATGCTAATTTCCCTAAGATGCAATGCACTAAGTATAAAAAAAAAGGCACTTTCATGCCATGATCTGTCGATGACAGACCATCGAATTAAAGTTGAGTGCAAAAATATAAACTATTTGTATCTTTTAATATATATTATCTTCTAATATAAAATGTTATGCAATTTACTATGTATAATATAATTTTTAATCCCTAATAAAGTTAAAAAAAATTCCTCGGCCGCAGTGCCGCCCCCAAAAATTTGCCGCCCTAGGCTATAGCCTTTTCAACCTCTATATAAAATACGGCACTGTTTCTATAGCAGCTTTAAAGAATTTAAATTGTCGTCTTGGGATTCCAAGAAATTTTAAAAGATTTTCACGAATTTTAATGGATTTCAAGAGATTTTAACAATATTTTGTAGAGTTTTTGAAGATTTCATAGAATTTTATGAGATTTCTAATAATTTTAAGGGATTTCAATTATTTTGTTTTATTTCTTACAGCTTCAAGTCATTCAAAAGCAAAACAGATTTGGAACAACAATATATGCGAGATTTTTCGTTACGCCACTTTTTTTAGAGAGAATTTTAAGGGATTTCAGGATAGGTGTAATTTTAAAGGAATTTATGCAATTTTAAAAGATTTTAAAGAATTCTAAGAGATATGAAATGTGGGTGAGATTTTAAGATATTTCAAAAGGTTTCTAGCAGTTTTAAAGGATTTAAAATATTGTCTTGGAATTTTGAGGAATTTTAAGAGATTTCCGAAAGTTTCTAGTAATTTTAAGGAACTTTGAATCTCATCACGGAATTTCGAGGAATTTTAAGAGATTTTTTGCAAATTTTAACGGATTTCAAGAGATTTTTCTAATTTTTAAAACATTTTGAAGGATTTCATGGAATTTGTTGAGATTACTATAATATGATTTTAATGACAGGTGCCTTATCCAAACTGCAGTTACGACTATTTTATTTGGAGGGCAGTAAATACATTTGGAGCGAAAAATGCTATATACACGTGACCGTGACATGCGTAGAAATTTGAGGTTATGTACCATATATATTACAATTTTCTGTTTCACGTTCAAAGCCTTGTTTAGCATGTGAGCCTCGTTGAAAACAAGTCCAATTGAAAAGATCACTGTCCTTAAGACTGAGTATTATCACTCAGCACTCAATCAATTAGAATATTCCAAGTGAGTAAATAAATAAAAAATTCTTTGTTGACAGCCGGCCTTTTCACTACTTTTTAAGCTTTTTAACTTTTTACCGCCCTCAGCTGTCAAATTAGAGTGGGGATGAATACTTGACAGTGTTGACAGTGTTGATAGTGTTGACAATGTTGACAGTGTGTCGAGGGGGGAATGACCGATACATAATACATACATACATTATATAGTTTTCTTGGGGAATGCTCGCGCACAATCGCCAATCGCACATTTCCGTCTTTCGTTTCGTTTCGGTTAGTTTCGGTCTTGCTTGCTACCTTGGCCCGGGTCGGGTTCCAAGTCACAAGTAAATTTTTGTCAATTGTCTCTAGCAAAAACCGGTTTTTATTTATACAAGAATCGGTGCTAAACATTCTCTTTATACAGACTTGATACAACACATGGTATGTATTCACAACTGTTTTTTTTTACACATTATTCTGACTTAAAACGTTAAAACTACGACACATGCTTATAAATTCAATAGGATGTTCTCCATGCGTACCTAAAAAACCAGGGCCGTCGTAAAAATGAAAAATCCTTTTTAAAAAAGACACCAAGGAAGTATTAGCATTAGTTATGAAATTAATTCTAATGAATTAATTATTTATTTATTATTTTAATTTAATTATTTTTAAATTTCCGATATTCAAAGAACCCGAGGATTTTCACCCCTGAGCATCCCTTATTTCGAGTTGTCAATTCAAAATTGAATATTTGTTCAATTAATATTTCTGCTTGAAAAGCATTTTTTTTTGAAAATCCAAAGAGGGAATTAAAAATGTATACTCAGAATATTAATTGTAATAATTAAAATCCACATATTTTTTTTTTTATATATTATATTATATTTTTTTAAATATATTTCTGAGTTGTATTGTGCTGAGTTTTTAATATATTGCAGAGTTCTAATCTTATTTGAGTTTTATTTAGAATATATCATTTCAAGAATGGGACGTAAAAGTGGATAATTGAAATTCATTTAGCATCGCCGGACGGAAACAATTTGAGGGAATCGTGAATATTGAGGACAGTGGTGAACTGAAGTGTGACACTGTGATTGTGAGGTCTAAAAATAGTGTGTAATCAAAAATTCAAATCCGTTATTCAAGAGTGAATTTTAAACAACCCCTTCTCTCATTCAACGAAAAATTCCCGTTACGCCCCTGGAAGACGATAAAAGCATCGTTATTCGATAATCGAGAGACGTATCTTCATTTTTTTTTTTCAGTTACTCATACTCAAATATGAGTCCATTGTTGGTTCTACTTTCTCTATTTTGATCTTGATAAAAAAAGAATTAATGCTTCTGCGATAAAAGACGAATTCAAACGAATGGAGCAAGAATGCATTTTAGGGATGGCTCAAAGGGGCGAATTAAAAAGGCTCTTAAATTCTCGAGAAAAATATGGCTCTTATCAAAAGCTTTGCAATCGAAAGGTGAACTACTTTTTAGTTATTCTAATCTCTTAAAAATTATTAAAGGATGTATCAAACTATAAACTAAACTAGACAAAACTCAAACTAATAACATGAATAGATTTTTAATACCTGACGACAGACGTTCCATTTTTATTTCCTTTACATTTTCTGTTACGGAAAATTCACTCAAGTTCACTCAAAAGAATTTATAATAAGTGACAGTTTTGCAGATAAAGATAGCCTCCAGTCAATCACGATAGCATTATCTCTTCCCGAGTTTTCGAGTAAAATGAATCACGGAAGCTGTATAAGAAATATCTTAAGTTGAATAAATATTTCTCTGACAGAATGCAATTAACTTATTTATTGTCTCGATTGTGAATTTCCATTTGTGGTTTTGTCAATGTGTAAACTCTCTTTATACTAAACAGCGACAGGAAAATATACGCCCCAATAAATGTGAGAATTGTATACTCTACACGGAAAGAAATTTTGTACAGCAGCGACACTTATGGTAGTACGGCAACGCGACCGAGGTGTGAAAGCGACAGCGACGCCAATTTTGGCAACGCGTCGGTCTCTTAAACTTAGTACAACGTTGCTCTCTAGTATTTGGGCACGCGTGACGCGTGAGGTCCGTTGCTGCTTCAAAAATCTAAGACAACAGTTACACCAAATAGGGACAGCAGCGTTCCCTAACTGGGAGAACAATCGTAATAAACAGAGGGCGCACTGCAGCACTACAGTTTTGCGCATCAGACGTACCTATAAGTGTCGCTGCTGTACAAAATTTCTTTCAGTGTAGGGATCTATTTTTTCTTTTGTCATTTTTGCGTTTGAAACAAGAATTTATTTCACTCTCGTCGGCTATTAAAATTTATGGTGCCTAAAATTTCGCTTTTAATTTTTTTTTATAGGCCTCGATTTAGATGAAGCTATATAATTTAAACGATATAAATTATACTATGGTCTATGGATCACTAGAAACAAACAAGGCCACAAATCATTTTCGCCACCAAATAAATTAATTTGCATACCGAAGTGGTCGTCTATACATCAATCAATTTCATCAATTGATTCATTAACTCAACAATAGAGCAAAGCAAATCAATCAAAGTGATCTGAGGTTAAGCAACCTAACCAAAAAAACCAAATTTTGAAAGTATTAAGATCAATATACAATGCAAGAAAGCTGTAAAAGAATGTTAAGGTCGTTGGATCCAAGTGTTAAGCTCAAAATTCTATTCTCCATTTTAATAATAAAATTATACATTTTTTCGCTCTATACCCTTCATTCTATTTGAAAAATAAGTAGTGCTACAGAGCGAAAATGATCTAGTCAATAATATTTGTTAAGCAATATGAAGAAATGGAATGGAGACAGCATTCCGGGAGGATTTTTCCCAGCGCTTAGCGCCGCCGAGCTTATTTGGAAGTAAAGAGGGGCGCAAACTTTTATCTCTCTCTCTAGCCATCGTGGGTTCAGAGGTAAAGTGATTGACCGATAATTGACCATGCTTTCTTAAAAGTGACCTTCTTCAGGATAGGAGGGGATACTAGGGGACAATGCAATGCAAGAAGTCAACTTGCAAGAATGTAAGAGACGCCATGCTCAGTTGCACGAGACTGTCCCTTTTTTTCTCTCGATGCAAAAATTCCAGAAAGCGACCAACCCCTTTTAGTGGCACCATCGCATCCTTTCAAGAACCGGGTTATAAACGGGCTGACTATTTATAGCAAATGCACCACTAGTATTATACCACCCCGTTAAAAATACGACTGGTTTCCTTCGAGGAGAATAATGCAAGAGGCAAAAAGAAAAAATGAAAAACTCGAAAGGGGGAGAAAAAAATTAGTTCTGGTGAATATAAGGCAAAGACTACACTTGAGGCCAGGGAAAAAGCACTGATTGTCCTTGCAAGGTCAACGCTGCACATTCATTTCGTTCGAAACCTTCATTTCCCTGCTTGCTCTTCACCGATACATCTAATTATCTTTTGCACTTCTCTCACCTGCTTGCCTCGACGAGCCAATGCAAAGAAATTCTAACTTATGGATTTTAAAATCGCTTGGTCCACTTTTTTGCAAGTTATTCATTTTTGTAACTATATTTCATTATCGCGATATTACTCAATGTTTTTTCTTTTCTTTATTCTATTTCAACAATACATGCTATTTACTTAAAAGATGAATCACATATGTGATAATATAATGTCTCGGTGAGATATTGTCCCATTCAATTTTTCATGAATTCAAGATTTTCTAATTCACCGCGCACTGTCTTTTTTCCCTTGCTGCGAGATTTATTAATCTGGTATTGTTCAGATATTAACAGGCGTAATACGAAGATAGCTATAATGTTGATTAACTCGCCGGTAGTGACGTTTCATGCGAAGGGCGTATAAGTGATTATTGTTAATTATTTTTCCCTCTGTAAGATTTTCTATCAGACAAAATTAAGTATTCTTTAAACTCTTTAAATTTGAAGCAGTTATTTTAAAAGGACATACGTATCGAATATCGAAAAACTGTAATGCTAAAAAAAAAAAATATAAATAAATAAATGCGTGGACCGACCCGATTCCTTATTCGTTCGTCAATACAGTTCGTGACGCGTCTTATATCGATAATCGCGGGCGACGCGGGAAATTTTAAATCTTTATATTGTACAAAATCGCTTAAATTAAAAATAAAGTCAACCCGCGCGCGTTCGGTCTCGTATTTTTTAAGGACAATATAGGTACTGTGATGATTGTAATATACTAATATGTATAAGAATTTTAGAAACTCTGGCAGAGACAATGACCTAGAGTAAAAGTACTTTGTCAGACGAGTAAATACATGTATGTACAATAAAATTCTCTTGTCTTTTAAATTGCAATTTGCATCGCGAGGAGGTTAATACTCTAAATGGATGACACATGTACAAAGTCATGGAGATGCTCATCTTAATTCAATTAATTGCAAGACAATATCCTGAATGCAGATCGCCAACGTAGAGACCGAGAAAATTAAAAGTGCATGTGATCTCTGAAGATCAAATTAAGTTGAGACAAGTCGGCCTCTTTTTGATCTCTAGTGGCCGATAAATTGTTGCTCATTGACTCTCATACAACAATATGAGATACAAATTCTGCACGTGTATGCGTTACACCCTGATAATAAGAGTTTAATCAATCAAGCACGCATTTGATTATACGCAGTTACGCACGTTTTTTCAATCGAATTCTATTTTAAATTGTGACTTTTTAATAAATTAGTCAAGAAAATTAGCAGATGAATGGGATTTCACAAAAATTTACAACAATAATGAATGTTTACTCCACTTTCTAACTCTACAAAATTACTGATAAATATACAAGGGAAACGACCAGAAATAAAGTGATTATGACCTTCTCTGTTACACTGATAACAAAACTGAAGACTTGTCAAGTAGCCTTCAAAATTAAGTTATTTAAAATTAAAGAGTTTGAAATTCGAGAATTTTAAATTGCGAAACATGGTCATCATTTAAAAAGTTCCACTTGATCGATTTTTAACAATTTAAAATTCAAATTCAAATCCGAAGGCCTTCAACTTAAAATTGTAGATTTTAATGGCCATTATGCGGCAAAATTGTTTAAATATTTACAACCCCATTAAGGAAAATTCTTATAGTTTATAATGCTCTGATTTATGTTAATTAAATGAGTCAGATCAAGAAAACTTTATCTCTGTCGTACTTTTTTATTGCATAACTTGTTCTCTGCATTATAATTCACTTTTCCTCAATCGGGTAATGCGAATAAATACGAATAAAGGCATGTGGTAATTACTATGAGAGCAAATTTAGTTTTGCCAACTTTACCCTCGCAAGAATAAAAATATTTATTATTGCAAACTTAAAGTTTTCAAAGTTACGTTTAAAATTGTTAAAATATAATTTTGAAGTTTTGATAAACAAGTAGATATGCTTAAATGAAATTATTGACAAGTATTTAAGTGGCACGTGGTTTACAAGGCTATGGGAGTAGAATATATGTAGAAAACGTGTTGACAGCAGTAACTCTGTAACATGAAATCTGAAGAAATTCTAATGTGTGTTGATATGAATTTATTCATAAAGTCAGGAGCATAATCAAGTAATTTGTATTAATTTACGGAAAAGCCCAAGATTTGCAAGTAATTTATAATTAGGAAAAAAGTCTTAATATGAATAACTTGAATAAATAAAATTTATTGAATAACTTTGAATTGAAATTTTCATTTTATATCATTTTTTGTATAATTTTATTTTTATATTTATTTTAAATAAAAGTTGTCCCTGTTGGTGAACGCCAATTGTGGTGGGGAGGTCTTCATCACTAAAGGCGCCAACCCAAGAACTTTTTTTTAAATCAACATGCCGGCAAAGGTACAACTTCAAGACTATATACAAGTCGCGTCAGTTCTTCGCCGAGTTTCAAGAGGTTGAGATGGTTTGCACAAATATTTCAGTGTGAAAGTGCGGGAATATTTTTTAAAAAGGTTTGCATCTTTATAAATAAATACCAATAACTCAATAATTTCTTCCAATGATTACTATCTTTAAAATGTCTCTTTTTCGCCTTCACAATAGGCGAAATTTTTTAGAAATAATTTATTGCTTTAAAATGAAAAAAAAATATATTTCTGCTCCCACTAATTATAAATTTAATTTCGAAATTATAATTCGAAAATTGATTCGAGTTAACAACATGTTGAAGCACTTTAAAGATACAAATTTAATTTCGACTTCCTATAATTTCATGAAAGGCTTTTTATCGTTCGATCGATTGAAACCGTATTTTTTATCATTATTATCATCGAAGCGTGACAAAAGCTTAAAATAAACAAACGAATGTCTCCCTGCAGAAATCCACAATTGAAAATAGGCGAAACAATGTAAACAAAAGAAATTTATCGCTTGATTAATATAGATTATCACTGCACCCGCTATATAAATAAAGATTGACCTACTAGTAATAAAGAATACAAATAAAACGATCCAATATAAAAAAATATCTGCAAATCTAAACAGTAATTCTTTATCTCATATGCACTTAACTCAAGAAAGGAAGTAAATCAGTCTCTGGAAAAGTTGTATACTTTCGAAATGTGAAAGTTTAATTTATATCAACAAATTAATTTCTTTCTAAACTTTCGATTAAAAAATGATTGAGTCATCCACTGTTGTTTTTTTTTTTCAGGTCAAAAGAGCGGTTCGCTTAGAGAGGAACTAGAGGAGTTTTAGTCAGTTGAGAACGATTAAGTGTTCCTGAAATCGCCCTAATCTCAAGACGACGAGAGTTTACAAGAAAATGTCAATTTCACTCAGATAAATTTTCCGTTTGAAGCAGTCTGACTGCAAAACGGCGAGTGCAGGGTCAAACAAACACTGAGGAAAGCGGCTCTTGAATTATAAGCAGGAAGATTAGAAGGAAAATATTCAAAGAAGCAAAATGGCTTACGACGATGTGATTCTTCGGATGGGCGAGTTTGGTCGCTATCAACGCAGGATATATTTGTTACTATGTCTTCCTGCAATTATTTGTGCCTTTCACAAAATGGCAGAAGTTTTTCTCGCTGGTCAATCAGATACAAGGTAGATATTAAAAATATTTACATATTTATATTTACATCGCATAACTAGCTTTTGAAAAACGAATCTAATTGAAAATTGGTTAATTTCAGATGTCTCCTGCCTGTAGAAAATGTAGAGAATGCAACATTTGGGTTGCCAAATGATTTTATAAATGTGAGCTACCCCAGAGATCCGAAAACCAGTATAAGAAAAGAAAGGCCATCACAATGTCGAAAATATGATATAAATATTCCCTCGACTGTCACTACTTTGGACCAATATTATTCGTTTGTGACAGCTGAGAACAGAGAGTGGAACACCACATCTTGTCAAAATTATGTTTATAATAGGACTATTTACAGCAGTACAGTTGTATCTGAAGTAAGTATCGATTTTTAATGCAATGAAATAAATGCGGAAAAATCGGTTTTTCTAGAAGTGAAAGATGTACTTTCAAACTCTGAAATAAATCATTAAGAGCTTGTGATACTTTACCATAAGATTATGGTAATTACCACATGCTCTTAATAATTGAGAAGAAAAACCTTAGTTAAACAAAAACTCTTAGTGAAAAAAAAAATCATTGCACATTTTGAAACTCAGGTGTCAATCTGCTTTTAGTGGAACTTGGTGTGTGAAAAATCATGGTGGCTAGCAACGGGGGACTCGTTATTCATGGTAGGAGTGATGCTTGGGTCTATGATTTTCGGTTATTTGTCCGATAAATATGGACGTAGGCCAATTTTCTTCATTTCTTTAGTCATTCAGCTGATCGGTGGAATCATAGTCGGTGTAGCTCCCAACTTTTTCACCTACGTGATCTTCAGATCAATCGTCGGCTCCACGACAAGTGGCGTCTTCCTCGTCGCTTATGTCATAGGTAATTGAACATCCCTCTATTTTTCTTAAACTCATAGATCTTAAATTCTTCAATCTAAAAAATTGAATTGCCTTTTTTAGCCCTCGAAATGGTTGGACCCAAGAAGAGATTAATCGCCGGTGTTGGAGTTCAGTTGTTCTTTACACTCGGCTACATTATGACTGCCGGGTTTGCTTATTTCATCAGAGACTGGAGAATGTTGCAAATTGCTCTCACTCTTCCGAATATATTATTCTTAGTTTATTGGTGGTAAGTGAGATTAGTTTCGTCTTTAAAAAAAAGCGACTGTGATGACTGATAACTCTTTGATTATACTTTCAGGTTTATTCCTGAGTCTGCTCGCTGGTTGCTGACTAAAGGCCGAACGCAAGACGCGAAAGATTTGTTGCAACGAGCATCAAGGGAAAATGGAGTGGAAATTGCAGATGAGACAATGGAGGTGCTTTTAAATGATAGTAATGAAGAGACGACTCCGGATGAAAATAAACCATCATTGCTAGATCTTTTCCGGTATCCTAATTTGAGACGGAAAAGCTTACTCATATTTTTCAACTGGTTGGTAACAATTTGATTGCATTGTTTATAATGGGCAAAGAGAGTACAAGGTCCTGCCGATGGGGATTTTAAATAAATTTTTTTATTGCAGGTTCATAAACAGCGGGACGTACTACGGCCTTTCTTGGGGATCCTCTAAACTTAGTGATAACGAATTCGTTACTTTCGTTATTTCAGGTGTTGTTGAAATACCTGCCTACGTTTTCCTCATCTTCACGTTGAATAGATGGGGTAGAAAAGTAATATTGTGCGGTTGCATGATTGCCTCCGGGGTATTTTTAGTTGCCACTCTTCTCGTTCCTGCAGGTAGTTTGAAAATCGTTTTTTGCAATCGTTAACGATTTTTAATATTTTAAATATCTTTTCATTTGCTAAGAAATACAAATTTTCTTTCAGGAATGGATTGGCTGACTATAACGTTTGTTATGATTGCCAAATTTGCGATTACGTCCTCTTATGGTGCTATTTATGTGTTTACGGCCGAACAATTCCCAACAGTTGTTCGGAATGTTGGCCTCGGAGCAAGTTCCACATTCGCAAGAATAGGAGGTGTTATCGCACCTTACATTAATCATCTGGTAAGTTTATTCATAAAAGAGTCTTCTAGTGCAATAAAATAAATTGAAAAAAATACTAAATTCAACAATGATTCCAGGCTAACGTTTGGTTTCCTTTACCAAACATTATTTATGGAGGGGCAGCGCTTTTTGCTGGACTCCTGTCATTATTGTTGCCGGAAACGCTTAATAAGAAACTACCAGAGTCCATCCAAGATGGAGAACAGTTCGGAAAGTAAGTTATTTAGATCAAACCTTTTTTTTTTTAATTTTAAATGAAAATTCTGTATCAAGAGAATCAACTAAAACCAATTTAATTTTCTAGGAAAGCGAAAAAGAAGAAGAAGAAAGTAATGGATCAGCAAATGAATGAAATTGAATCTTTGAAACCCTTGAAACCTCAAGAAAACGGTATTCACGAAAAGCAAAATGGTTGATAGACATTTTTCGGCTTTGCTCAAAGAATTTTATTCATTCCTGACCGAAAACTAAAAAAAAATTTTGTCAATAGTGCTGAGCACATAATCACCGAAAAGTGTGCACGCACAATTTCTATTTTGTCAATAATGTGCCGAGCAAGGTTCAATTCAGCGACAAAATAAGCGTCAATTCGCACTGAATCTTTTAAGATTCAAAATCGTATGAACAAATGTTCAGAAATAGGTACAATTTTTTAACAATTCTTATTGTTATACTTTCTGAGTAATTTTGAATTTAAAAGGGACCTAAGTGGTTACCTCCATTTTTTTCAATAGGGATAAACATATACACAGATACCGACAAGTATTTCTATAAACGTATTCGCAACGAAGAAAGTATATGTGTGCTTTATAATCTCGAGTTAAGGTTCGTCGCAATATGAGCGGAAAAAGTAATTTTTTTCTCTATAGAATTTCTTGCTTTCTTCAAGTTCACTTCAGTTTTTACTTCATCGCAATATTTTTTAGAGAGAAGACTTTACGCAGCAGTTTTATCAGATTTATGATTTTTTAAAAGCATTTTAAATATCAAAACTATTTAATAAGCTAGTTAATGATTATGCAAGTGAATTTCATATTCAATAGCCAGGGCCGGCGCAGCCCATTTTTTCCATGTATGGATTTACGATGGGGGGGGGGGGTGCAGACCGAAATTTTTTTCTTTGCTTTTTCTTTATTTGAAAGAAAATGTTTTCCTTCGTACAACATTTCTAGATTTACAACATTTCGTTTAACACTTTGAAACAAAAGTCATTACATCTTTCCAGACAGTTTTTCATATATGGAATTTCCATACATGAAAATTTCCATGTATGGTTTTATCCATGGCATCCATACTGTCTGCGCCGCCCCTGTCATTAGCATGTTTTTATCTTTTTCTAATATTTTTATGTTACTTAGAAATGTCTCTCTTCGTTCTGTCTGACATTAATTATGTAAAACAATTTACTTTAATTATTTTTTAATGTCTGAATCGTTTTATTTTGATATTTTAAAAGTATTTTAATAGGAAATATTTGATTAGCTTTTAAGACATCCGAATTGAAATTATCCTAGATAAATTATACTAGGCAACGTTTTTTTATCATATTTTCGTGACAGTGTTAAGCAAAATTTTGTCAAAGCATTATTTTCTTAATGTAATGTCTGAGCGATTTAAAAACACAATTTTTTTTAATATCATTTATCATACATCGATATATTTTCATGCTGCATATATTTAAGTAAAATAGTGTAATTTTTAATAAATAAAGGTTTATTTTCAAAATTATTTTTCACTTGGAGACTAAAAATCAATCATTAAATATGAACATAATTTGATTATGAAATTTGTATCATTTAACATTCTTCCATTTTTCCACATAGAATTATAAAAAAAAAATAATAGATAAAAACTAAACAATGAATAAGGCTGACGATCTACAAAATAAAATAAAAGGAGAATTAGTTTAATGTAAAATATGTTAATAGTTGAGAAAATATTGCTACTAATTAATACATTTAAATATACTTATACTGTATTTCTTTCTCTAAGGAAAAGAGTAGCAAATTTTAGTCGAAACAAAATCATAATTTATAAGGCGTCTTAATAATTACCTAATGCAATTTTACGGGTTGGCTATCTTAAATTAGCTTTACGCTATTAATAGTAATTTTTAAAGAAAATATGTTATATTTATATACGTAGGAGATTGTTAAATTCCCGAAAAGTGCGTTATGTAATAGTTAAAATAACCCTGAAACATGTTAGGCACTTAGTATTTCATATCTTTTTATACCCCTGTAAAAAATAAATGAAATTAATAGTATCATGGAATGTTTGAAATACATGCATATGTAAAATTATTATCATCAGATTCACGGCAAAAATGTAAATTAAATCATTTAGGAAGAATAAAATAAATTATAAACCATTGGACTATGAAAAATAATTTTGGCCCTAAAAATTTATTTTACTTAAAAAATGAAGTCTACTTCCCAAAGGTTTTTGCAGCATCGAGTTGTAATAGTCCTGCAGCATTTGCATTGTATCAACGCATCTGTCTATCTCGATCTGCGCAATATTTATATAAATATTAATTAGAGCTTTGAAATTCTTTAAAATGATTTGAAATCCATTGAAACTACCTGTTTGCAAACATCAATGATTTCTAGGCGTTTCTGTCTATACCATTGAATGGTTTCAGTCTTTTCAACCAAGGGAGCAGCCAGAGGATTTTCAGAAGTTTCCGCAGGTGAAGACTCGACTCAGCAGATACTCTAGTTACATCGAATTTGGTTGATGTTGGAATGAATTTTTCTCTTTCTCACTGAAGAGTAATAAAGTGGAGTCTGTCCTTGTTTTCTAATGACAAGTAGAGTTTGTAAAAGAGTTGAAGGGCAGTGCAACCTTTCCCAGTTGAGATCTCGTTAATTGACTGGTTGTCACAATCTATTCCGATGAATCGTAGCCACACTTTCAGATGCTTTAGATTCACTCTACAAAGAGCTGGATCGTGAGTGTGGATAATTGTACTCAACTGGCTATCGTTGATGATATCGTAACTGTGCAGAATCTTTGCCATCAGAGTTCATCCCTGGAATATAATGTCCAAAAATTTCTGGGCTAAGGTTGATATAATCACACCCAGTCGAGTTCGAAACGACGCTTTTAAAGTTTCGCTCATTTTCTGGGACTTTGAGTTTTAGTGGATGACAGTCAATTCTGAAATTATTAAATGACCAAATTATTAAATATTATCGGAAACTAATCACAGATTGGAGAACTTTCATTTTAACCAATTTTAACTACTGTTTTTTAGGTTTTGTTAATCTAAGACAGAACTCTGTGAAATTAGTTATTAATCGAGGGGTTGTTCACTCGAATTTGGAGCTATAAAATAATTTTGAGCTATAAGTTTGTAAGTAAATAATATTATGTATCCCCGAAGCGATTGCCGTCGTCAAATCCAGACATTTTGTGTTGAAGTGGAGTTTATTAACACAAGTTGTTGTAAGAGCACAAATTAAATAAACTACCAGCAGTTTTAAAGCCGACTATCCATCGTTCTTGTACGAAATATTTTTTATTTATCATTTCGAGGGGGGAGCAGTGCCCCTTGATGCTCCACAAGGCTACTTTTCGACGGCCCTGAGAGTGCTCACTGACTTTCCGTTTGAGAAATTCTGCCATTGGCTGAAATTTGAATCGCGCGCCAAATTTTGACCAATGGAAGCACACATGGG
>CAJFCP010024276.1:0-21658 GCA_904066005.1 Synergus itoensis | reverse complement strand
AAAAAAAAAAAAATTTCAAAATTTTTTTAAAAATTTTTTCATCTCAAAATCTAAGGGCTTTTGGGGCATAGTGTATATAAAAACTTTTATTCAGGGTATTTCAAAGAATATATTCCCGTTGGTTTTATCCCAAACGACTGTATACTTTTTTCTTAGTATTTTGTGCGGGGTCCTTTATTAAATATATTGAAATATTGTACACTTTTTTATTTTGTTGTCTTTTTCCACATGGAAATAAAATTACACATATAACAATGAAATTACACTGTATTTATTATAATTTTTATGATATTTTAAAATTTATATACTGCATAAAAACGAACTGTCTCTATAAATAAGACTGTTGGTTTTGAAAAATTCGTGAAAATATTGATTAACATCGATTTATCGATGCGATGATATTAATGGCGCCAGAAAAATTTTGAAATTCGTCCCTCATTGTCCATATGTCACTAACACGACTAACACCACCTGCTTAACGGAACTTTTCCCGATCTCTCCATATGGTCGGATCTATACTTGATCCATCCCATTTTTATTACTTTTTCTATTTTATTAATTAATGCACCCCAAAAATAACATAGCTATTTACATATTAACATATTATATACAAAAAGTTTAACAATATTGATGTTCGAAGAATAAATTACTGTGAATAATTAAATTAGTATAAGTAAACGGTAAAACTATACTAAATATAGATTATTAAGTTGTTCTTACTAATCCATTTTGGTAATAAATTTGGTAATTGACTTACTATTTCATTTACCATATTAGAAAGCGGATAAATTACTAATTTAGTATCTATTCGAATATAAGGCTACTAATGCACAATTAATGAAAATTCTTACTAATTAAGATTAAGGGAGCGAATAAAAGAAATCGAGACTTATATATAAGTTAGAATAAGAAGAACGGTGTCAGGAAGTGTGGGTAAAATGGGCATTTGGTGAGGCGATTTAGAGCGAGAAAACATTCACCTCCCCTTTGGCGTCTGGCAGTGTTTGAAGCAGTTTAAACTTTAAAGCAGCTCGAAGCCTTTTGTGAGGTGAAAAACGTAAAAGTGCCACAGACAGGAATTATATTTGAATCCGCCCCTGATGTTATTCATATGTATAGATAATAGAGTCTACAGTAACACACATAGGTAAAGGCGCGCTTGCTAGACACAGGCACGAGGTTCGCGACGGAGTTGCGCAAATCGCAATGTGACTGTTGGATTGGATGATTCGGATAAAGGGCAGAAGAGGGCAAGGGGTGGAGATCTTGCAACGGGGATCTGTAACGAACTCGATATGTACGGACTCAGGGTTGGAGGGATGAGGGATGAGGGGTGAGGGATGAGGGAAGAAACCTAGGGGTTAAACAGGGATGCATCCTAATGAAAATTAACCCGGTGCGTTTTACTCTACTCTACGTAACTTGAATTAATCAAATTTCAATAATTCACAGAATAATGCTACTAATATTTTCTAACGAATTCAATCAGTGAGAGGTCACTGAAAATCTGTGGAATTTCACTCAGAATCAGTAAGATACTTATGAGTGATTGTAAAATTGTGAGCAAACTTGAAGTTACAGTATACTATAAAATTTATTTTGAGCTTTTTTTGATTTTTTAAATTTATTTAATAAATACTTATTATCATTCTGTACAATATTCTGAAATCGATTTTTTTATTTTTATTCTCATTTAATTTAATTTAATGAGAAAAGACCCTTATGTCTATTTGAATCAGTGTAAATTAACTGACATTTTAGACATATTTCATCGATTTACCCGGCAAAAGCGACTGGAACTTTTAGTGACGATTATACTAACGGTTACCGCGAACATTTCAGTCGAATCAGTACTTTTTTACTGATGAATCAATAAATTAAAGCAGTTTTCACTTCTTTTCTGCGCCTTAGTGAAAATAATAATAATAATACAATATATTTGTATGTAGAAGTCGGACCCATAAAGTTCTTTCCCTTTGTATTTTACAAAGCAAAGGACCCCGCCGGTACACCCGGAAAAAAGTTTGTTTGAATCAAATAAACGTATTTTTGAATTAAATAAAATTTATATGATTGAAAGAAATTTTCTTTTTAATACAAAAAAAAATTCTTTGAATCAAATAAATTTTATTTAATTCAAAGATATTTATTCTTTGGTCCTATATCAAAGATACGTTTATTTGATTCAAAGAAACTTTTTTTCTGGGTGTAGGTTTCTTTGCCAAAGTTATTCGTCCCCAATTTGAAAACTCGATCGCTCGATTCCAAATGTCCCGACGGCCGTATACCGTGATCCTAATCCCATTGCAGATCCTCACTCGATATTTCGACGCGTAGAAATAACACAAGAGCATAAGTCGAAAAGGAAGGGTGTTTAAGTTGCCCCCGAATTTAGCAGCCCTGAAGACAGCTATGCTGGTGACTTAGTGGGGGTTGCTTCCAAGTTAGGAGGGGCGGTTTAACTTCAGGGTGAGAACTGCGATGTAACGTCGATATCCCGTTCTATACCAAGTATCGCGACGCCGAGTGGGGCAAATGGCGGATAGGGGAAAGTTCCACATGGGTAAAATAATCGATAAGCACGACCGATATGTATGTACTACGCACACACGTGTCCAAATTTTTGCGCGTGCGCATCCACACACTCATACATATTACCTGACCGCGTACTCATACATGAATACTCAGTATTCATGTATATATATATATAATATATATATACATATAATAGCACATAAATGTGCTTGACTTGATGTACACGGTGTTCTAAAAATAGGACCAACCCTAAACCAACCAAAAATTTCCCTCCTAAGGGTTGAGAATATTTTCGGATTTATCCTCATATTTGGGGCGATAAAAATACACCCTCGAATATTATGTATATATAACGTATTTCCTCATGGAAACTTGATGAAGTGGATTTTATATGAAATGTCTATTATCGAGAAAAAAAATTTGGTAGTGGGAACAAAATAATTTTTATGAGCCTTTTTTGTTGTCAAAACCAAATTTTTGTTGTTAAAGAATATATTATTTTGCTGACTCTACAAATTTTTTTGTTGGGTCAAACAAATAATTTCATAAAATCCCTTAAAAAGTCTTTTAACATCTCAAAAATTTCCGAAAATCTTTTGAAATTCTTAGAAATATTTTGATATCACTTAAAATCTATGAAATCTTTTGAAAATCTCTCAAAATCACTTGAAATCCTTCAAGGTTTGCATAAAATATTTCTCAAAGCTTTTTAAGGTCTCACCTCGTTTAGAATTTTTGAGTATATGAAGACTTTTATTCACAAAAATTTTCTAGTAGAGACTTAAAAATTTTATATACATATAACAGATAATATTAAGTTATGATTAAGTTGTTTTTATTGAGGAGAGGAATTATACGTATATCAATAATCTGATCCTGGTAAATTTCTGCTGCCGATGTGCTTTTTCTTTTGTTTCATTCTTCGCAAGTAATATCATCATGACGAGATTATATATCCCTTTTTTACATAGACTTTTTCTCAGCGCACCCTATTGCACTCTATACATTCAGAGGAGCCATAAAAACGTAGGTGAAGGTATATTTTAATAAGTACACATGTAATATGAAGAACGTGAAAATACATATATATGGTCTCTTGACAAAAGCGCGCAGGTAGTTTTTTTTAATCCTTCCGAGCATTTTGTTACCAACAGGATGCGCTCTGGGATTAAAGATATCGAATGCAAGTCTCGTGATCGAATAAAAGAACGACTGGAATCGATTTGTACTATAGAAATCGTACCTGGAAATTAATAAAAAGGATAAGAAAATAAAATAATATATAAACAGAATAATATTTAATAATATATTAAAATAACATTTATCTTCATTTTTAGTAACTTACAAGGAAACATATATCGAAGTGTCAGTAACCTTTTTCAATGAAAGTCCACTATGTTGTAGAGGACAAAAAAATAAGAGATATTTTTTTTTATCTGCTGATAAACACTTTGAAGGGGTTAAAACTACCCCCAAAGTTCACCCCCAAAATCAATTAGAGATTGCTTGTTATTGAATGACGCTATTAAATACAGCATTATTACTTCTCCGAGGGTCGCATCCCTTATTTCGTATAAGGGTAAAAGTTTTGCTTAAAACTTTTTTCTCTACAAAAATTCTCATAAGGAAAGTACCCCTGGTGTACCTCGACGATTTCGCGCTCTCGATCTCTCTCTGTGATATGTTATAGTCCATAAAAAAATATGCGACACGTGTTTTTTCTTATGTGCAAAGCTCCATGTTTAAGGGATGAAAACTACCCCCGAAGTTCACCCCGAAAATTTTTTTTTTCTATTTTAACAATAATTATCTAATATTTTAATACCAAACGGGGAGTAAACCACCCTCATCTCTAACAGTTTAGTAATATTAGTAGTAGTAATTGTAGTAGTAATATTAGTAAAGAAGTTTATACTAATATTTCATTGATAACTTCCTGCACTTAAAAAAGTTTTAGTTGGGACAAAAAAAAATTTTCTTGTCCCCACCAAACATTTTTTTCAGTGTGGATTAGAAGTCAGAAATCATTATATAATTAGTAAATATTTATCATACAAGAGAGGGATCGAGTGGAGAAGTTATGTCTTTGTTTAGAAATGAGAAAAAGCCTTTCATGGTAACATAAAGCAACCGTTTTGTCTATTAAATCGATAATTATCTTCATCCGTAAATCTCCCCTGGTTTCAATCACCCACCTTTTAAAACTATCAACTATACAACCTGTTCAACCTGACGAATATGTAGCTCACTGTGCCCCTTCGTCAACCAACCCCGTTTAGTCTCGGTTTCTTCAGAAATCAATATCTATAATTATGTTGTTACTCCAGCTACAGCACTTGCTTCACCTGTTTCCAGGCTCTTTCAAAAACTAATCTAACAAACATCCAAATTATTGATCATTACAATTTCATCTTAATCAATCAAGAAACCGAGAATATATTTAAAATGTATCAAACATGAAATTCTGATCGGATCATAAAATTTTTCGTGAAAGACTTATCCCAAAGCTCGATATGCTGGTTTATTTATAATTATTTGAAATCTCTTAAAATTCCATGAAATTTTTTTAAAATTCAAATGCCTAAAACTCTCTTGCAATTCCAAAAACTTTACGAAAATCCCTAAAATTCCTTACAGTCAACTTTCTCGTAAATAAATACCTAAATAAAATACATTTTGGGCAGCAGAGAGCAAAGAAAAAAAAAATTAATCCACTGCTCTCTGCTGTGCAAAATATATTTTATTTATTTATTTACGAGAAAGTTGGCGGAACATATAAGACTAATGTCAAGTCTGGCATTTGCTCTTAAGGGCATATGGTAAATTATTTATCGACCGTGCAAAATTAAAAAATCATATAATATCCACTCAAAATTTTCCACGAAAACTTGTTAAAAGTACTCAGAAAAATTCAAAAGCTTTCAGAAACTGGTTTATATTCTTTCTGTAATTAAGGGTACAAATAAACATTCTTAATTTGTGGAATTTCAGCAATTTATATGTATATATATATATGTGTGTGTTGTATAAAAAATATTGTACAAAAATTATATAGGCTCATTTTTATATGGGACTTATAAAGTCCCGAGTTTGTATTACATTTAAGGTCGACTATTGGCCAACATATGATTTCGACCACAGGGTGATTTTTCTTAGAGGGGGTCAAACCCTCAATGAAGGGGCCCCCAAGTTCCCTCTCACCTGTCGCCAGGTGCAACTGGAAACCATCTGCAAGAGGGGCTCGTGCCACAGCTATAGAACCTTTCTTTTCCATATTTTTGTGCCTGCCTGTGTGGATTGTGTCGATTTTACATTCACGATCGACTCACACGTGACTATCTGCCGAGCACGTGACATAATTACATTGATACGTCATGGCCCGTGAACAGTAGGATGAAACAAAGTTATTGTCGAAAGGAAAGACTCATTTTTTATTTTTTATTAGCTTCAGTTAGAAACGTTTAAAAAATGAATTAGTTTGAAATGAAAGTTTTGAATTGCTATAAAATAATAATAATTCGTTAATAAAAAAAAAATAATAATTCGCTTGGTAATAGTTTAAAATTGTAAGGTTTATATAAGATTGAGCTCTGATACATATAATATGAAGTCTCTTAAAATTCTACAGAATTCTTTAAAATTCTTCCAAAATGTTTTGGTAACCTTTAAAATTTCACGAAATTCTTCGAAATTTCTATAATAAAAGTTCATTAAAAGCACAAAAGTTCAACGATCACCTTTAAAATTCCTGAAAAAAACTTTTGAAAACCTTAAAATCAATTTAAATTCTTTTGATGTCTCAAAATCCCTTAAAATCTCTCGAAATTCCTTTAAATTACACTAAAATCTTTACAATTCTCAAAAAAAAAAAAAAAAACCTTTCGAATCCCTCAAAATGCATTAAAAAAATCTTTTGAAATCAAAGAATATGTTCTAATATAAAATACGAATTTCAGAAAGAAGATTAGGAAATTTCAACTTTTCAATTTTTTTTTTTTAAGAATTATTTAAATTTTTGAAAGACTTCTATGCGTGGAGAGAATATCAGAGACATCTGGCCGGCGCATAAAATACTGAACTGTCTTACCAGTGGATCACAGAATTTCAATACTTACCCTACCCAGTATTAGCTTTTTATTGATTTATTAATTCTTAAAGAAAAAGTATACGTATGGTAACATAAATAATTTTATTTTTTTCCGAGAATATAATTTTATTTATTTATTATTTTTAGTTTATTCTATTAAAAAAATACTGAAATTAATTCTTATTATCAAATAAAATGGATTTTTGCAAATTTGAAAATAAAATAGATTAGTTATAATTTCAATTAATTGGAGTAATGAAAGAATGTGAAGTTATATTTACTAATTGGACTGAATTAATAACAATTTTTTAATCAATGTGGATTTAGATATCGTACCAATAAATATTCAGATCATTAAGTAAATTGTTGTAGTATTTAAATTTATTTTTTACACATTCAATTTACACTGTAAGATTTCTTTTCGATTTTCAACATTCTAGACTTTCAATTTTAGCTTAGCTTCAACTTTAGCATTTTAGCTTACACCTTTAGTCATATTCAGCCCCTATAGTGATACTCATATCTTCGGAAACGATCTGGGTTTGATGATACCACCAGTTTGTATCTAAAACAACTACACGAATAAAGAACATTATTTTTGAATATTTTAAAATATTTTATATATACATATATGAAGGCATAATTATAATTTTTTAAGACATGCCTCGACTATAATTATCATGTTTATTATACTTTATCACTATTACTAAATTTAAAAATGAAAGTTTGATCTATTTCATGAAACGAAAATATATTTGAACTTCTGAAATTATGCTTACATATTTCTCCAGGATTGACAGTCACTTCGAGTCTTTTGCATGCATAATGACATTCACGTGGTGGTTCCAAAATCCATAGTTTTTTTCCTTTTATTTGAGCTTGCCACGAAGGATTTGAAACGTCGTCAACCTTGAAAAATGATATTGTTAAAAATTCGTGGAGTTGATTACTCTAAAAATATTTTGAAATCTTTTAAAACATCTTAAGGGTGTTGAAGCCAAGTTCTAATCTAAAAATTCGATTTCTTCATTTTACTCAACAAATATTAAATTTGGAATTTTTTCCCTCTGTAGGATTAATCAATTTTTAACTAGAATTATGCGTACAGAGCGAGAAAATATCTATTTCAAATATTTTTTAAGTAAAATGAAAATATTGAATTTTGAAGTTAGAATTTGAATTCTTCATTTTATGCAAAAAGTATCGAAACTAAATATTTTTTCGCTCTGTATGCAGTCTTATATTTGAAAAAAGATTAGCGCTACAGAGCGAAAAAATATTTATTTATAATTTTCGTTGAGTAAAATGAAGAATGGAATTTTGAGCTTAAAATTTTGACCCAACACCCTTAAGGTGTATTTAAATCTCTTGAATTCTCTTTAAATATTTTGTAATATTTAAAATGTTTGAAATCTCTTATAATTCTACAAAATAAGCCGGGAATAACCCCTTAAAAATTGCGTAAATAAGTTTCTATAGTGACTTACGTGCATAGGTGCTCCATATCCAGGACTTCCCATAAAAATCCAATCTGTTTTTTCACTTTCTGCTGTTTCCGGTAGAAAATATGGTCTCTGATAGTATTCTCTAAGAACTGTGCCAATATTTTTGTCGCAATTACTCCTAAAGTTAAATAAAGTCGCTTATTTATTTTTTGCTGTTGTGTGCAATGTACCGGGCCCTTCTTTTAAAAATATTGATTCTTGAAAAATATAATTTTCAATTATACAGAGAATATTAACACTTACCATCCAACGTACCAAGGCGCTGTACCATTTCTGAGCTGAGCTCGATCTTCGCTCATATTCAAAACTTGACGCAAATTACGAAATTCTGTCTGATAGGGAAAAAATTGACAATTGCTGGGTTGTCTTTCGTACAATTTTTTGAAAAATGAGAATGAAAACTCTTTCATTGCCGTCCAATTGGCTGCTCCGTCGACGACTACCACTGGTCTTCCCGTGTAGGCAAAACTGGTCAATTTTAAATCAGATATTACAGAATATTTTTAAAAATTGTATCCTAAAGTAAAAAAAAATTATCTTCAATATTTTTATATTAGCCCCAAAAAGAATTTTGTCATCGAAACTGCTACTATAACGTTGAAAAATACTTCCAAAAATTTCAAAAGATTTAAAGATACATATTTCGAAATATTTTAAACATCTCAAGACGCATTAACACAATTTTTTTAAAATATCATAACGCTTTGAGTGATTGCAAAAGGGCTTTTAATATTTTTATGAGATTTTAACGGATTAAACGGTTTTTCAACAGATTTAAAAAGAATTAAAAAGATTTAAAGTTTTTTTTTCTAAAAACTTCAAAGGATTCAAAAGATTTCAAGAGTTTTTAAGTGATCTCAAAGGATTTCATGAGGATTTCAAAAGAATTCAACAAATTTCAGAAGATTTCAAAAGCTTTAACAGTTTTTAAAAATTACAAAAACATTTTTTATACATATAACTTAAAAATTCTTAAACTCTTAAAGTGAGAATGCTGGCTGCATCTCCTATGTGACTCGTCATTTCGAGACTTCAATTTTATAGAAGCATTTTCGATATAATAGCAACCTTTTTACTTTTATGGTAGGAGAAGAGAAGCTATGTTGAAACCATTACCGTTCTTCAAATGAAATCGGATCCAAATTAGAAACTCTTTCAACCTGTTGAACGTCGATACACATAGAACAATCCACTGGAGGACGAAACATTTTCTGAGCGAACGAAAGTTGTTCCACCAAACACTAAAGAATTTTATATACTTTTTAATTCCTATAAATATTTAATTTAATTTTTGTATTCTACATTAATCCATTTTTAAAATTAATTTTTACCAGCTTCGACTTACTCTATCATATTTGATCGACGAAATGTAGTTATTTACGGAACAATAAAGAATCCAGCCAAAAATGGTAAAAATCCAGAAAATCAAAAATCGAGGAACACAAAATTTGATTTTGAATGGACGCAACTGCAAATATGCGCGCCAAAGTCGAAAAGCACGCACTGAAAATCCGGTATTATCAATTTTATCGAGGACCAATCGCAATTCCTTTTTTGCGCTCGCAAGTGATTTTTTTGCCGAATCTGTTTGAATCTTTTCGACCTTCTCGTTTCTATCAGTCATGGTGGTTTCTATCTCACTGTGAGAACCATTCACTCCTCTCCTTTGAAAATCGCTCAGCACTAGAACTGCGCCGGAGCGTAGGTGGAATGTATGGAAGATTCACAGAGGCGTGAAACAAGAAGATACAATTTGTTCCGGAAAATAGTACTACCTCGAAAATGATTCTTTTTTATTGAACAAGCAATCATTCACTACAATTGATTAAGTTTAATACACAATCCGTCAATACATACTTTATATGTATAATGTGCATATAATCAGTGGCGGATTAGCCACGTAGCAAGAGTAGCAAATGCTACGGGCCCCGCGCATAAGAGGGCCCCGCGCACCCATCACATTAAAGCGTGTTAAAAATGAGAAGGAATACGATGGGTCAAGAACGTCTAAATCATCTCATCTTGATGAATATAGAATATGATTTGCAGAGAAATCGATATGGATGGTATTATCTCTAAATTTGCTCATATTAAATCCAGAAAAGTTTATTTGTAACATTTGTGTTTTATTTAACACCCTAAATTTAAGAACCTAAAGCAAACCAAGGGCCTCTTGATATAATTTGCTACGGGCCCCGCGCTGGCTTAATCCGGCACTGCATATAATGGCTATAATGCGCGCCAACCCCCATTTTATATTATTTTTTTATTTGTTTTCTGAATATGACTGAATTAAATCTTAAATTTAGATTCATTTTGAGAATCTCTTATTTTGAATCAATAGTTTTATAAATAATAATTACCTATTTATTTATTTATTTAAATTTTTTGTAATTTTATGATAGAAATTCATGGGCGGATACAGGGGGGGGCATGGCTTCTTGCCCCCCCCCCAAAAGCCCAGATTTGAAATTTTCACGCAGCTTATAAATACAAAAACTTGGTGGAGGGGGAAGGGTAATTATTTCGTGCCCCCCCCCCCAAAACCCTTGTCTGGATCCGTCCCTGTAGAAATTTCCATTCATTTTGAATAAATTTTATTTTATTTTGCTTCTCATAGAGCAAGCTTTGTAGTCGTTACATTTTCCAATATTTTAAAAATGGTTTAAGGGCGTTGGACCTAAATGTTAAACTCAAAATTCCATTCTCCATTTTACTCAACGAAAATTATAGATAAATATTTTTTTTGCTCTGTAGCACTAATCTTTTTTCAAATATAAGACTGCGTACAGAGCGAAAAAATATTATAGTTTCGATACTTTTTTGCATAAAACGAAGAATTCGAAATCTGATCTCAAAATTGAATATTTTCATTTTACTTAAAAAATATTTGAATTAGATATTTTCTCGCTCTGTATGCATGATTATAGTTAAAAATTAATTAATTCTACCGAGTGAAAAAATTCCAAATTTAATATTTATTGAGTAAAATGAAGAAATCGAGTTTTTAGATTGGAACTTGGCTCCAACACCCTTAATTAAACTTTTCTCAGTTGATAAATGCTTGATACACATAACATTCTAATCAATTATCCAGATTGACCCTATTGTCATAGGGTCAAGTGATAGGGGATTAATTCTTGACAGTGGAAAGAATTCGGTGACGGTTGAGGGAGTCAAGTTTATATGTATATACATAGATTTAGAGATTTATTTTATTAGATTTATTTGACAACTGATGAAGGGTGAACTGGCACACTTTCATGAGGAATAGAATTATGGGGTTACAAGAAATCGGTTCTGGAAGATAGACTCTTATCTCGAAACGCAGCTAGCGCGACTCATTGAACCGATCAATTCAATTACTTTGTCATAAATACATAATATAGTGATGGCCTTTACAGATATAAAATCTACTGGAAAAGTGAAAACTAAAAAAACATGATTTACTTCAAAATCATTTCTCTTACGTTAGGAGTTTCTTGAAAAATTTAAGACCCTTTCCTTTTTCAAGACATCTAAATTAATTATTATTTTTATATAAGTTTGATATAATGACTTACTTCATAGAACTCATAGAATAAATTATTAATTGTTATAGTAATTTGTTGTAATAAAAAAAAATCATTAGTGAGCTTCTTTTTATTTTCTGTTTATTTCAAACCACAATCTACACAATATACAATTTGCACGAGATTGGAAAGTTCGCATAGTAATTGATTTCCACAATAGCAGACGAAGTTACACCCTCCCGATGACACCTTTCTCGATTACGAGTGAACAATTTCATTACAAATGGAATTCTATAAAAGACTGTTTAATAACATTTTCGGGAACTGCAAGTAAATTATAGAATTGTCTCTTTTATGCAGTGTTATAAGTATAAGTTACTTTATTAAAAGTAAGGTAACTTACGACATACTTTGCAATAAAATTTGAAATTCTGGAAAATTTTTTGAAAATCATTTAAAATAACTTTAAATTTTTTAGTCATAAAAAAAATTTTTTAGTCATTCAAACGATGGCTGTGCAATCTGTACAGCATTTTTTTGATGACACCTTTTATTGAAAAGTAAACGGCCGGACCAACAGCTTCTGCAATTTTTAAATTAGGATATAAAACTAAACTTTTTTCGATTTTATATGAGAACAGCTACAGATGTACGTAGAATTTTTTTGATATACATATTAATTTTTGTAAAAATGACGCGTTTTTAAAATAAAAAGTTTAAAATTTCAAAAATAATTGCCAGAAAATTCTGTAAAGAATGTAGTTTTAAATATACAGTTAAATTTTCAAGTCAATCGGTGAAGATTTGTTTGAGTTATGAGTCCGGCCGACTTGAAAAATTTGGTTTCGAGAAGAACGCGTTGAAAATTTGGTTTTAGGTAATAAAAAGCTAGAGGTAAATTTTACACGTATATATACCTTTAATCTGCGATGCCTACACCATTAATTGTCCTTCAAGATTGCAGTCTTGCTCCTGCGTTTCTTTTCTTAGCGTCCTCAAGCTGATTTCGTTTTTTTTCAAAATCCTAGAGTTATTCTTTAAAATCATTTAAAATATCATAAGATCTCTTAAAATTTTTTTAAATCTCTTTAAATGCCTTGAAATTCCTTAAAATCACCTGAAAACTCTTGAAATCCAGTGAAATTTCTTTAAAAACATTCAATTCTTCTGCATTCTTTTCAAATCCCTTCAAATTCTTAAAAATCATTTAAGTCTATTTAAATTCGTTAAAATCACTTATGTATAAAATTGCGCGATTTATTGCAGGTAAATAAAAAAAAAATAACAACATTCTTTTGCGGAGTTAAATCTTTAATTGTTTTCAGTCGGATTTGAATTACATTATTCGATCTTCACTTCAATAATTATAAGTATATACGTGGTACTCTTTCGATATAAATAATACGGCGTAGTTAACATAATGATAATAAACTCTCGCTTAAAAGTAAATCTACGTCGATATAGAACTGCGTCCTCGATAATTCGATAAATGATAAGTGTCCCAGTTTTCTTCCCCGGAGGGTTTTACACAGGGGAGGCCGGTCAGGCTTAGTGCCATCAGAAAAGCTCATGGGATGCCATTGAATCGTGTCCGCAGGTAAATGATAAGAATAGATGTTTCATAGAGGTGCGTGTAGAATTCTCTACGATATGAACTGTGCGAAAGAAACATATTTTTCGATATTGTTATTATAATATATACCCTTGCTTGCGTAATAAGTATGAGTACAAGAAATCTCACGCATTACAGGTGGTCGTTAAAATTACAAAGTTCAGTCTGCCTTTATGAAATACTCGAGTACACGACGACTATCTCAGTTATATTTGTACATATTTAATAATTGATGTTCGTCGTAAGGCTATTTGAAAGTCGTTTACGACTATCGTAAACGAATCTTCAAAAATTAATAAACTAGCGCTAAACGCAAATTATACAAAGGAAGTCGGTAAAACCGTAAAATCGGTCAAGGAAAGCATGTCACAAAAACATTTCCTCCGTAGATTACAATTTTGATTTACACAGTAAAGAATATCACAAAACACGATCAGAATGTAACCGTACCTAAACACAAGTTCGCTATTGCGTTCAATCTTGTACATGTATGTGGAATATCAAACCTTGAAAAATCAGTTTTCTAAACCCCCCCCCCAACCCCCATCTGCTCACCATCCCGCTGACATTCAATTATAACGACTTACAGTAATTAATACTAAATGCGTGGTGAAATTTCTCTAATACATCTATGATGCTTATTTATACTTCATTTAATTAATGTTAATATGTATGTGGTACAGTAGACTATTATCCCATATTTATTATGCATGTGTACATGTATGTTTGTATGTGAACATGTTTGTCAACTGCTTCTAAACATTCTTCATTTACCCCAAATCGATTCTCTTCTTTCTTTTTTTAGTTTCATAGAGATCTGTATTTCTCCTCGTGCTTGATCATTAATCCCACGGAATTCCCGAAAATTATTAAACTAACGTGTCTTTTGACGTCACGAAAACATGAAGATGAAGATTTATTTACAAATGTTAATAAAAGACTCGTTCTGGATTAAAAAGTGCTTGTGCAACTAATACAAAAATAGCGTGCACACTTGACTCTAAATAAACGAACCTTAAATAATCGCCTTTATAATTCCGCCAAACAAAATACTCGTTAATTTCTCTGGAAGATTGTATATAAATCAAAATATCTATTATACTTCTTCAATAAACATATATAAATTTCATAAAAAATTATAAACTCGTTAAAAAATTAAAATTTTGTAAAATATAAAACATTTACGATGTCCTTTCAAAACCGGTCTTTAGTTTAAAACTGCACGCACATCGACCGGATTGATTAGTGGACTAAACGCTTAGGTCATCGCAGAAAAATATTCTCTAAAATAATTTTGGAATTACAAAAAATTACGCCGCTAAAAAGTCTCTTCCCTTAGCGCCTTTTTCGTTTAGAATCGCGATATATCATCGCGACCTATCCAGTAAAATAACAAAAAATAATACTCTAAAACTTTCATCCCTGTATAATTGGAATGATTCCCATTTTGAGAGCAAATGGTAAACTATGACGTCACTATTTACCGACCGTTCATGTATATTTTCTCCGACATCTTATTTTTAAATTAAAAGAAGAGATCTGGATAACATTTTGCAAAATGACAGAAAATATGTTAGTGCACTAATAACGAAACGATAATATAACAAATAATAACGAAATTTTAAAATCCTATCATCCTATTATAAAAAAGAGATTGCAATCATATCGAAAATGCAATCTCGAAATCTAAAGCATCATTCACCTATTGGCTGGACTTGTATTCGCCGTCTGCACTTTAGAATCGAGATTAGAGCTGCCAACTGACTTAAGGAATTTTAGAGAAATTTCAAAAGTATTTAGAAGAGTTTCAAGATTTTCAAGTAACTTAAAAATATATTTAAGTATTCCAAAGCAGTTTAAAAGATTTCCAAAGAATTTAAGGATTTTCAAGAGATATTAGGTGACTTTAAGGAACTTAGTAAGATATCTTCTTTAGTTTAAAAATAAGAAACCAGAGGAAATATATATGATACGATGAGTAAATAGTGATGTCATAATTTATCATTTTTCCTTAATCAAGTGAAAGGATATTTCAACTTGCAAACTTTTTTTCGCCCAAGTGACATTTTCGTCCATGAAGTATTTATATATGTATGGTTTATGTATCGGAAAGAACGCGTATATTATAATACAATGGAAAAAGGAGAGAGTGCGATCAAAATGGAGAAGTGTGTTTGTGAAATCGCATGAATCGAATGATTCTTAATTTGCTAAAGCGATTTTCTTGAGCGTCCATTTCGTCTACTGTACAAGTGTTAAGCAGTCTCTTTGTAGAAAATTATAAACGCGGTTTACAAAATGCATAGGGGGAAAGAAGCACATATTAAAATTTCAAACAATCGATATCCAAAAACTCGATAATTGAACCGCCGGATTCAATAAAACCACATAAAGTTTGCCCACCCGCTAAACAAGCCGTTCGAGTTGGCCCCTGTTGTCTTCAAAATCGATTTGGAAAATTAAATTTTCGAAATTTTATTTTTATTTTTTATTTTCATGGCGCATCTTTTATTCTGTTACAAAAAAAGTTGTACGTTTTACCGTTTCTGAAAGAAAGTGGGTGGGCAAATTTTATGTGATGGTGTTATTGAATCCAACGGCTCAAATACCCCATTTCCCAAACAAAAAACGTCCCTTTCTTTTTGGAAATTGTCTCTGCATGTCCAAAATATCACATTTTATAAACATCTTAATTATGTATATTCAAGATTCTAAATTACAAATGTGGGAGACGTTTTTCGTGAGGGACATTTTATTTAAAGAGTTTTTGTCAGTAGTTCTTTCAACTATTATGGATGGGCTTTCTTTACATTTCAAAATTGACTGAATTTATATATGAAATCGGTCAATATTATTCTCTGTTTAATTTTCTCCGGAAGTCTGCAACGATACTTTCAAGGTTGAGCGCTCTCGAAGAAAATAATTTTGTTTGCATATTGCGTCAAGATTTACATGTAATGGCTAATTGCACGAATAAAATCAAAATTTTAATTCGTGGATAACATTTTGTCGTGTTGTATTCCTATCTTATCGATATATGACGCGATTTAACCTTCGGTGAGAACATCACCAAAAATTAAATTCAGGATCGCGTTGCTATGCAGCACACACTGAACCACTTAGATTAAATCGGAGAACCAATCACAATTCAGTCATTTTTTACAAATCGCTTAATATTTACTCAGAAATTGAATCGGGATCTCGCTGATTTCTTAATCGTAGAATAAACTGACAGAACCTGGATCAAGCGTAAAGCTTGTAATATAAAATAAAATGATTTTTTGTGATTGGTAAGCCGCAAAACGAGAACTACGTGTTAGGTGCGACGATATATTAAGTGTGTATCTTCAAAACGTTGCCATCGAATACAATCTTTCCTAGTTTCGATCCCTCACCTAGACACTCGACAACTATTTTAATAATATTTATTAATAATGAAATAGAACAGGGGAATTAGAACAATTTATGCTTCGTAACGATTTAACAACGATAACGATTATCAATCCTCTCATGATATTATTGTTCACATCATCTCATTATTAATCTTATTATCGTAATTACATCAACATTATGCATTCGCGTTTATTACCATAATCGCCGATTATAGTCTTTCCAGTTTGTGAATTTGATTTAAATTATTTCCTTAAGATGAATGCGATTCTGATAAGATAAAATTTAAACAAATCATCATCATCATTCTAGTATGTATCGATAAAAAACGCATTTTCTTTATGCAGTTAAACTGCAGATAATTCTTTGCTAATTCGAATGCTGTAAACAGCGTAGTGCCGTAACAGTGATACTCTGAGGGATCACTATCCTCTGCCACACCCACAGCCTCAAAAATTTATACAATATATATATATATATTATATATAATATAGGAATAAACTATATCTACTCGTGTATTTCCGTGTTTATATATATATATATATATATATATATATATATATATTTATAATCCGCCAATGCGTACGTTATTTTTCTCTATTTTCGCACTTGGGAGTGCGTGGCGATAAAATTTCGTGTGCTTCGGTATTAGTACCGTTTCATTAAATATTAATTTAGAATTGTGCTGTAAAGTTTAGAGCCATTGATGCGACTACAGCTGCGGATGTGGTCGGACGAGCCGCTCTAAGAAATAAATTAAAAAAAAAAAAAAAAAAAAGAACAAAAAACAAAAAACAGTGTCTGGAATGAAGGATCAGATTCGAAATCTTCTTTTTTCTGCAGGTCGGCGAGATTTTAGAAATCTCACAATCAGTCGACCTTTGTAGATGCCACAGGAAGAGATTTCCACTCGCCATTTGAGAGGAAACGCGTGGGCGCTTTTCTTATGAGTTATCACTTTGCAAGACTCGGCGGCTGCTTGGGCCGAAGGTCTGTGGTTTTAAAAACGGTATCGAGGGCGTGTTATACCCAAGAGTCACCTGCAGACACGGCTGTTGAATTCGGGGGGACGTTAATGGTGGCAGCAGGAGTTTCCTGAACGCTAACACCCACACCGACACCGTCCCCGATCCATTGCGAGCCAGTGCCTCCAATACCGACACCCTGCACAGCTCCGACCGGGCCCTGCACTTGACCCTGGCCCACCCCCAGCTCATACTGCCGTTTCTTTTTCTTCTCCAAGTTAACTTGCGCGTACAGCGGCTCACCGGGTTTCGGTTGCTGCAACACACAGGTCAACATTAGTACTGTGCAAATGACACCGTGAACGTGGGGGTGGGGTGGACGGGTATTATATTATCCGAAGGCCGCCAGTCTCGATTACAATACTTGGTACGCTTCAGGGTATTATTTACGTTTCTATTTTACTAAAGTAGCTTTTTCAAATTCATCAGCTCATTTCAAGGTTTTGGATCCAAGTTCTAACTTAAAAATTCGATTTCTTCATTTTACTTGATAAATCTTATAATTAGACATCTTTTCGCTCTGTACAGCTACTCATTTTATAACTACTATTGTGGGTACAGAGCGAAAAAATTTGTAATTTTAATACTTTTTGAATAAAATAAAGAGACTGAATTTTTAGCATATTTTTGAATTTATCGTATCACGTAAAGAGTATTGAAAGTAAACATTTTTTCGCTTCTAATAATTGTTCAGTAAAATGAAGGCGAATTTGAGTTTAAGACCTTGTATCAGTTATCCAATTCTTAACTTACCAGCATTTTTGCCCCGCAATATCATTTCTACATTTATTGAAATATCGATTTGAAAATGTCTAAAATTGAAGGAGATATATTAATAATGTACGTTTATCTGATAAACGTAACTTGGTGCTTTTACATTAATTTTAGAAATCTTCGTCTCGAGATCTCAATAAGTAGAAAGTGGTATTGCAGTTAAAAAAATATTAATTTATTTACACAACAATATGCTTAGAGGTCATTAGAGAATGTATTAGATTCGTGTCAAATTTGAACCTCCAATTTTTTGTCAAATATCCACGTTTTGTGACCTCCTGAACCCAAAAAACATGTTTTTACGAATGTGTCTGGTCTTTCTGTATGTAGATTTTAGTTTGTGAACACGATAACTTTCGAAAGAATTGACAGATTGGATTGACTTTTGGTATACTCTTTTAGTGTCCTAAAATGAAGGTCAAGTTCATTAGCCAGTCATTTTGGATAAAAATTTAAAAAATTGTATCATTTTGAAAATTTTTGAGACCACTTTTTTGTTTAATTAACAAATCCTATGTACGGATATTCGTAATGCACAAAAACTCGAACAATTTATTCTTATTTCTAATATTCATTGAGTAAAATCAGGAGATTGAATTTTTAGACAAGAATTTCCAATACCCTTAAAATAGTTTCGTTTTACAAATTTTTAAATTATGTTTATGAAGTATCATTTATATTAAATGTACCAAGTTATTGGAATCGAGGCCAATGATCTGAGCTGCGTTACTCGCCTAACCATTCCAGATAAGCTAATAATTATAATAAAATAAAATCTAATACCTTCTCACGTTCTCACATATTATAAGAATATATAAAAAAACTGATTATATAATTAATATTCATATTACGAGTACCATATGCTAGACTTATGTAATATACTTTTTGCGAAATAACATAAGTGAGTTCAGAGTGCTTGAAAATCTTCTGAAATACGTGTAAATATAAAACATAGACAAGCTATTAGATTAAATGATATGTTAATCTTTATTAAATCAACTTTAAATCCTCCACTGTACATGTCTTCATTTATTTTACATTAAAGATACCTACTTCGCTATAATCCTGGAAAAATAATCAAAAAAGTATAGTTTATAAAAACTATAAAAAAAAATTAAATTAAAAATAATTCTACAGAAAATGATACGAGAAGCAAAGTTCGGAGTATGAAAGTAAAAAAAATGTATAAAGTACAGCCGAATGTAAACGTTCATATTTTGCTAATCAGTTAGAATTAAAAATTTACAAATTATACTATATGTTAATCTCTTTTACAACTGTGTTCGATACTTTTCATCATTTATTGCCACTTTGTTTGAAGAACATAAATTCACATTCTCATAATAGCTGTCATAAAATGTATAAATATATAATAAATAATTTACATACTGTTGTATAATACTTATAATATACCCAATAAAAGAAAAAAATGTTTGTTTAGTTTTATAAAAGATCCAAACACCAGTCAATGCATTACCATTATTACTATTTGGCACAATAAAAAAGATTGTTATTTTTTGTTAGATTTAATCTTGGAATAGTAAGGAGATTTCCTTATTCATTGAGTATTTTGTTTAAAAGAAAATATTTTCTGACTTCTGTATAGGGAGTAAACTGAAAATCAGTTTTCAATACCCTCATAAAGCATAAATCAATAATATTCTCAAAAGACAATATGTATTCTATATTCTATATTCTATAGTCTATATTATTCAGTATTTACTTTCAAGTAATCTGACACAGTGCAATTTTCTTCAAAATGCTGCGTTTGGTCCAAAGTCAATTTACTATTTTGTATTTGTTTGTAAAGGACAAAAGTTGTTGTAGACAATAATAGATGTTTTATAAAAAGTGTCTAGTTACTTTTACAGAAGTAGAAAATAAGATTATAAAAAAAGAAACAATCAAAGTATGTTTGGCACAGCAAATATTTGCTCTAAAATATAAACTCTAAAGATTTTTATTCACCTAATTCGTGAATAGAATGTGCAAAGTTTAATATTCTTCAGTAAAAAAAATGCCTTTGAAAGAAAGGACAGATTTTTTCACTTGTGCAGATTTTTGAATAAAATACTACAAAAATTAGTTTCGAAACAATTTTTCGTCCCTCTTGATTCTCATACATTGTTAGAATCATAATTTGTTAGCCTAATAAAAAGCTTGGAAGGCTATTACTTGTCGTGCATTGCGCTTGGAAGAAAATGGCATTTCTAAGAAGACCCGAAGTTCTCATTAAAATGTTCTCCAAACTTGACGTCTGTATTTGATAGGCCACTTAAATTGAACTTTTAATATAAAAAAAATTTTCTGAAATTTTAGGCTATTTGACTCTTAGCTTTGCTTTTTCGATAGTGAATCAAACAAAGCTTCAAGTTGACAAATGAAAATTGAACTTCGAACACTTTTAGTCATTTCCTAATTGATAAAATTAAAAATGTTGGATCCATGTTCTAACTTCAAAATTCGAGTTCTTTGTTTTAAACAAAGAGTATTAAAATTAAAGTTTCTTTCGCTCTCTAAACACACTTCTATTTTGAAAAAGAAGTCACCTACAGAACAAAAAGATACTTAATTCTAATAATTTTGGAGTATAATGAGAAAATAAAATTTTGAGATTAGAACTTTGGTCCGAAACACTTAATCAAAAGTGTGGTGCATGCTGCAATATACATGATTCGTTTTAGTGTCCTGCCATAATATAAATGACAATTTAATCCTTGTAATTGACTTAGTTTATACACTTTCATAATCATAACATGTAACTATCACATTTACATACAAATTTTTTTTAGCTCTGAAGTTTCCTACTTGCTTTACCTTATACTTTGAGTAACCGGGTCACAACTTTTACGATAGAATATAAACGAATAATATACTGTATTATAATATTGTAATACTCTCGTGTAAATGTGTATACTTTATAAAAAATTTATTGCTCTATGCATTACTTTATATAGGTGTCAATGAAAACAGTAAAAAAAAAAGAGAAATGCACTATAATTATTTTAGTTTAAAATGCATTCCCATTTAGTTTATAAGTAAATAAGTAATTAATTAATTAATGTGTATTATTCGGACACCATGCAAAATTCGATTAGTGCGATTTACACTGCATGTAAAAAGATACTTAAGGGTGTTGGATTAAAGTTCTAACTTACAAATTCAATTTCTCCATTTTACTTAACGAAATATTAGAAATAGACATTTTTTCTCTACAG